>OX632359.1:1994226-2036726 GCA_951751655.1 Ophion costatus
GAGTTTAGACGCGGCTGCTCCTGTATTTCAATTGTTGGCAGCGAGGTCGCGAGGCCTTCATCTTCCGCGGATGCTCGGGCGAAGGACTCTTGCCCGATGCCGAGATACGGAAGCGAAAAAATCTCAGATGAATTTTTTTCTTCTCTGATTTATTCTCTATTATTTATTTCAAGAGCTCTCACTCACTCGCTTACTCACTCACTCACTCTGTCTCACTTACTCACTCACTCACTCACTCACTAACTCACTCACTCACTCACTCACTAACTCACTCACTCACTCACTCACTCACTCACTCACTCACTCACTCACTAACTAACTAACTCACTCACTCACTCACTCACTCACTCACTCACTCACTCACTTACTCACTCACTAACTCACTCACTCATTAACTCACTCACTCACTAACTCACTCACTCACTCACTCACTCACTCACTGACTGACTCACTCATTCACTCACTCACTCACTCACTCACTCACTCACTCACTCACTCACTCACTCACTAACTCACTCACTCACTCACTCACTCCCTCACTCACTCACTCACTCACTCACTCACTCACTCACTCACTTACTCACTCACTCACTCACTCACTCACTCACTCACTCACTCACTCACTCACTCACTCACTCACTCACTCGCTCGCTCGCTCGCTCACTCACTCACTCATTCTCTGTCTCTCTCTCTCTCTCTCTCTCTCTCTCTCTCTCTCTCTCTCTCTCTCTCTCTCTCTCTCTCTCTCTCTCGCGCCATTTATTCAGCGAATTGACAATCTCGAAAAGTTGCGAACAAAGCTCGCAGGCAATTTTCCTTTCCAAGCACTGAAAAAACGCTATAAGAACACGCGAGCTGTGAAAGAGACATTTTTTTCGTTTCTTTCAATGAATATCAAACAGACGAATAATTTTGGGGAGCGCGCGCTCGAGACGCGAAAGATAACGCCGACCAATTTTCGTTCACGCTAAGTTGAGGTTGTTGGCGTTTTCGCAATTTTTGAAAAACAATCCTCACTTTTGAATATTTTATTATTTATAATTTATCATCCGTTGGGTTATTTTATAATTAAAATTAATGTAATAAATATATATTCCACTTTGAGAGTAACGCGAATTAAAAATAAATGATCCGCGAAGAATGTGGTGAATATTATTTCTTAGAATATAAGTTCTTTTCGTTTTGGATTATAAATCATATCAAATTTGGTATGAAATTCTCGTCGAAAACAAAAAAATGCGTTCATTATTGTCGTGCATTAAGTTTGACATAATATTAATGATTAGTATAAAATGTGAACATGTGTTTTTTTTTAATTCCTATTACTCGATCACTCGTTTTTGCTATTTTTTCCTCATTGTTACTACGTTCCTTTTCTGCGTTGTGTTCTTGCGTTGACTTTCTCCTTTTAATACATTTATCTTCACATATTACTGCTCGTTGCACATTGAATGCCACTTGTTCATTTTTGTTTTGTTTTTTTCTTCTTCGTTTATTCCAAACTTTTCACTGCATTTGCTTCATTGCCCCCGTATTGTTTTTATTTTATTCTCATCGTTATAATTTTTATGATCCATCATTTTTATTTTCTATGTGTATTTTCGGTTTCGTGCACGTGTTATTCATCAAATAGCTCTGTATCCGGCATATTGCGTTCAATTTTTAGATTATTTTTCGCAATTTCACGCCTTTGACTATCATCTTACTTACATATATGTATAGGTAAATAGAACGCGATAAACGGAACGAAACAAAAGAGGAAGAGGAAAAGATTCAATCGAGCAAAGAATTAAATATAAACGATGTAAATGAAGCAAAAAGAACAAAATTATGTGAAAATCTGTATATATATACATATATATAGATTTCCACATCATTTTGTTCTTTTTGCTTTATTTACATCGTTTATATTTAATTCTTTGCACATTCGATTGAATTTTTTCCTTTTTTTCTCTATGTATTATGTTCTTAAGTTCTTAAGTTAACTTAAGTTAACCAATAGATTAAATTAAGTAATCAGTTAACTTAAAGTTAAAGTAAAATTAAGTAGTAGATTAAGTTAACTAATTAGTTTACTTAAGTTAACTTAAAGCAAACTTAAGTCAAGTTTTGAGTTGAGTTGAGTTAAGTTAAAGTTAACGCAACTCAACTCAACTTAACTTGACTTAAAGTTAATTTAAGCTAACTAATTAGTTTATATATATATATATATTCACATAATTTTTTTCTCTTTATTTCATTTGCTTCATTTGCTTCTATTAAGTTCTTAAGTTCTGAAGTCAAGTTTAATTAAGTTAATTAAGTTAACTGAAGTTAAGTTAATTAAGTGAATTATGTTAAGTTAATTAAGTTAACTTAAGTTAAGTTAGTTAAGCCGACTTAAGTTGACTTAAGTTAAGTGAGTAAAGTTAACTTAAGTTAACTTAAGTTAAGTTAATTAAGTTACGGTAAACGTTTATAAAATTATGTGAAAGTTTATGTATATAGATTTTCACATAATTTTGTTCTTTTTGTTTAATTTATATCGTTCTCTTTCTCTCTCTCTCTCTCTCTCTCTCTCTCTCTCTCTCTCTCTCTCTCTCTCTCTCTCCAAAAAAGGAAAAAAATCAATTCAATGAGTAGAGAACAGAATTGTATGAAAAATTTCCATTATTTTCCCATTATTTGCATTTCCTCTCTCTCCCTCTCACTCTTATTATTATTCACATTATATTTCCTTCATTTTCCCCGCATTGTTTTTACGTAATTTTTATCGATGTGAAATCTTCTTTTGCAGTGGTTCCATTAAAAATCTTTTTTTGCATCATTATCATACGATTTGATATCATATTACTTAGCTCTTATAACACCTTTACGTGGGTGCATTTTCCGGGACGAAAAGTTTTTGCCGCGGCGCATGATAAATCTATGTGTCTATCGCCCCCCGCGCCAGCGTTCACTCATGCTCGTCCAGTCCACAGAGGCGACAGATTAATTACAAGCACTCGGTGCTGAAGACACAGCTGTCTCCACGACACCTGCAAGATGCCATTCCCTCGTTTATCCAGAATGGCCCAACAGCCAGCGAGGAGAATGTACACGCCGTTGGAGCGAGGGACGAAGGATACGAGGGACAGGGCACCTGCGGATATGGATTAGATATCAAGACGATCTCTCCTGTGTAATGCCGACCCCGAGGATTATAAATTACGTTTCCGTACGCCGAGGGACCGGTCGAGGGAGGCTGGAAGGCTGGAGCACTGCCGAAAAAGATACCACTGGACGTCCTAGGGCCTCGTATTCTCTTAAGGGGTTGTATACAGTAGAAATTTTCGAAAAATCGTTTTAACAAAATTTTATGGATAAAGTTCCGAAAAGCTCATATCTCTGATTAAGGCGTTACCCCCACTTGTAGCGCAAAAAAAGACCTTTTTCATGAATTTTTTTAAAGAAAACTACAAAACTTTTTTAATCGATCAATATACCATCTTAAAGAACACATCTTGAAGAACTTTCAGTAATTTTTTTATTGAAAAATATTACATTGTTTAGTGGCAAATGGACGTCAATGAAATGATGTTTTTATATACACGGTTTGCTGTGACCAACATTGCGGCGAAGTGGATCATCTTAAAAAAAAATGCGGATGGATTTAGTCAAATATAAGTATAAACTAGTCTTTAATCGAAGGATTTTAAAAAATATTCATTTTTCACAAAATGGCGAACAGTCAAAGTTAATGGTCCGATTTTAACGAAAAAAAACGGCCGTTTTTTGGCTATAAAACGGCCTTTTTTTTCGAAAAAAAAAATCGAACGATTAAAGACTACATTTTTATGTATTAAATAAGCCGGCAAAATTTCAAGAAGATCTGTTCATTAGTGTTCGAGTAATCTTGGTCACCGACTTCAGAAATGCCATTTTGAGAAAAACGCGTTTAAAGTATCAATTTCAGTTCTTCGATTGACGGATTCTTCTCTTTCACCGCTCATATCTCAGTCAATTTTGTTCGGATCGACTTGAATCTTTCAGGACATATTCTCAGATACTTATACTTAAAAAAAAATGCAATAAAAAAAATCGATTTTTTCAAAATCGCAAGTGGGGGTAACCCCTTAATCGAGTATAACGTGCAACAGACTGCTTTCGCCGCTTCAAAAGTCTCGATTACTGTATGGGCAGCAAGCACCGCCGAAAACGACTCAAAAGAGAGGTGACTCGTATCACGAGGTGCCGAAATGGTCGAAAACCATCGCTGGGGATTGTGATCGACTTCAACTGATTCGTTCGAAGGGAGCTCCGCACGAGAAGAGGCCGAAATGGAAGAATCGCGATGACAAGTGGATTCAGCAGCACAACACCATGCTGCATGTTGCTCAACCGGTTAAGAGGGAATTATACCTTATCGCGGTCGGTATGGTAGAACGATTATAGATTCCCACGAATCTCTGGAACGGCTCTTCAGATCCCGTCGAAACTTTGCCAAACGACGTCAAATAGATAGATGAATGGCTCTCTTCTTCTCAAATTTTCTGATTTTGAGAAAAAGAATGTAGATTGGCTTATGATAACCCAATCTACATTTTTTTTCTCAAATTCGGAAAATTTGAGGAGAAGACAGCCGTTCGTCTATCTATTTGACGTCGTTTGGCAAAGTTTCGACGGGATCTGGAGAGCCGTTTCAGAGATTCGTGGGAATCTATAATCGTTCTACCATACCGACCGCGATAAGGTATCATTCCCTCTTAAGAACTACATGGAAGGAGTAAATTGGAAAATCCTACCCCACCCGTCATATTCCCCAGTTACGTCGATCCTGCCGATTATCATTCGTTCCGGTTGATGCAGTCGGCTCTTACGGCTCGGCACTTCACCTCGTACAAACGAGTGAAAAAAGGCCAGATGACTATATTTCCGCCAATGTAGGGAAGCTCTTGCTGCGTGAAATCGGACTGTTGGCCGTCAGACGGGCCGAGGTTGTCTCTTTCGATGGTCAATACTTTGAATAGACCGTTTCGTTCGCCGGAGCGGGACACTTACTTATTACCATTTTGCGGATACTTTGCAATACGGAGTTTCAACTGCTCTATTCAAACTCCCATAGTGGTACCTATCAAATTAGGCTGCTATGGCTATTTGTTTTTATTTTGTTATCATACCGTTTGAAGGTTTTATTCACATTAAACATCCATGCTCCATCGAATGGATGGATACAAAACATTTCGGACGTTACTAAGGGCCGCTCCATTTAAACTGGCCGTCATCCGATTGTGCAAGGCCTTCGAGATGTTTGTGGAAGTCGATGTAAACGTCATAATCATCATCAAGACTGAGTCTTGGCGAAGCTATTCCCATGAGACTTCCATCGTAAACGAGCGGTGAACCCTTTTCGTCCTGCAATGAAAATCGAATATAGCCAGGATACGCGGATGTGCATATGTGAATAGTTTATTTAGGACCTCTCAACCGACGACCACGCGGGAAGAATGGAACTAGCCGCATGTACTTACTTCTTGTATGCCAGAGTCGGATATCCGCGTGACGCAAAATGTTTTCTCGTCATTGGAACATTGAAACCAGGGTGCCATTCTGACTTCGTACCGGCGAAGTTGAGCTGTCTCAGGTCGAAATGTGATCAAATGGACTTTCTCATAATACAATGGCTCCGCAAGTGGCATTTTTACAGAATCTTCGACATCGTTGAACACGATGGGGTCTGACAGCTGCAACGTATAGGGAAAAAATTATGTGACTTCCTAGTCAGGTAAGCTAAGGTTTACACGACGATATTGAATTAATGAGTAGTGCTCGGCACTAAATCAGTTCGAACATTGAATTACTGATCAAAGCTCTTACGGGGCTATACCAGTGGGGCACTTAAAAAAAATCGATTGTTTTTGCCTTTTTCGACAGTATAAACTTTCAAAAATATCCTGTAAAAATGTCAGGGCCGTATCTCTAATACTCCCCGAATGGCAGCCTTCTAAAGAGCAACCGCTCGGAGGTATAAAATGCCCCAGTTACTTGAGTTGAAATTTGAACTGAGTACTCTTGAATATATTTAATCTACAATGAGGTAGGATATTTTCGATTGGACGGAAATTGACGATTTCCCATTGAAAAAAAACGACCATTTTATAGGCAAGAAAACAGACGTTTTTTTTTTTCATAACTACGCCACTTTGTTGTTAGATTTTGATATTTTTCGAAAATCCTACGTCATTATGCATAAAATACCTTCCAGTTTGACGACATTTTTTCTTTTTTCGGTTTCGGCTACTCAATCGGCGGGAATCGTGTCAGCAGTGGAGGAACTTTTTTATATGGAAAAGTTATGTAATATAGGTGAAATATAGCCAAATATATTCTCAATTTTCCGAAACATTTAATTGAGTACTTTTCTTCCAAAGACAATCCCGAAAATCACCCAAATTTTCAGCGTTCACACTGGTATAGCCCCTTAACGGAAACCACCCGTCTAGAGCCGGAGAAAGGACGAGTGTCAAGCATTTTTTCATGGATACCAGTTGCTGAGAACTAAATTGCGCGTTTGCCACGTTTCCACTCGGCTAATAACTTCATTCGCGATGTAAATAAACAAAAAAAAGAAGATTAATAAAATTTCTAAACTGTCAGTTGTATGCATTCTACGTATTTATTAGCGGATAATTATTTATTTCACGTAACCGAAAACTTGGTTACTCGGGGTTGACAGCCGTTAACCCAAACAAATGGGTGGCCATGAAAAACTTTCCAAATTTACCGTCCTGCCGGCCCTTGACCGGTAGACTGCCTCAAATGAGAGTCGCAGAGTGCGCCGAATATTTTCACTCCACTTACGATTGCAGAAGCTATGTTTAGAATATTTTCGACCGTAAAAGTTTTGAGCCCATGGACGGTGCCGTTGGGATTGTTTTCATCCACACCGGTCACCAGCGTGACGTCCACAGAAAGTAAACAGGGAAGCAAGGTAACAACCACATCGTTGCTTACTAATGCACCGGCGCAAACGTGCACACCGTTATGTCTTATCGACACGAAATACGGTGCATCCTCAATTAATATGCGTTCTCCCTCAACGGAACGTCTCACGAAAGCAGCGATTTTTCCTACGACAATGCCAATTGTTTAAATTCGTTTCAATTTGTCAGAAACCATCATTCGATAGCTATGTAATCGTATATTATTGGATGATTTATCAATCCGTTATTGTAACTCGGGGCTTCTAGTCTGTTGTGTTGGTTTTGCCGAGCCTCGTCGATGCACAAGCCATGCTTATCCGACATGCTACTGACCCTGAATTCGCGAGACTGGATTACTCAATGTACTCACCGCCCATTGCGAGAAAGGTGATCAAGTGGATGATCTTCATGATGACGAGCCTCCGCAAAATGCAATTGGATCCGAAACGTGCACCTGAAAGCTTCTTCCTCACGAAACGTCGCTGTCGCCTACGACCTGCCAACGGCAATTTTTTTTTTGGTTAACTACTGAATCTACACGAAGCGATGAAAGAAAACGGGACAAAATTCCGAAAAGCCCATACCTCTGATTAATGAATGAAACTTTGTGTACCTTTGTACTATGACTCGCTGATCACGGATATCATATTGAAAATACCCGCAAATTCGATTTTCAACGTCAACACTCACGAAAACTGATTTTTTGACAGTTTTTCTGTTTTATTTTAGTAAATATTCATTTTAGAGAAAAATGTTTCGTACTGAAGTTGTAGACTATGAAAATATTGATATTTTATGTAACACACAGATTTAGTCTGAAATAATTCTACTTCGAGAAAAATTCGATTATGGTTCAATAAGTGAAAATTGCTTAGCTTCGTTAGGTTCGATATTATCTACTTATCTATAGTAACGGATCGGTAACAGCAAGAATATAGATGATGTTCATTAGCCTACACAAACCCAAAGAAAAAAACCAAATTCAAACTTAAACAAAAGCAACGAAAAATCCAAACAAAAATCTTAACAAAAAAGCCCAAATAACGCGAAGTAAAAAGAAAACAAAATTAAATAAAAAGCCAAAGCAAGCCCAACAAAAAAAAACCAAATCCGAGCAACCCAAACAAAAAATGCACAAATAGTATATAATACAAAAAGAAACTAAAATAAACGAAAAAAAAACTCAAAAAATAAAAAGCAAAAAAAACATGCACTTTAAAATTGACTGAATCACAAAAAAATGCAAAAATAGTATATAATACAAAAATAAATTAAAATAAACGGAATAGAATTTTTTTCTTTTTAAGCCAAAAAAAAAACATGCACTTTAAAGACAAAACTCCAACCTCTCCGCGGTAAAGTGCGTAAGTAGATATCATCACAACTAATTAAGCTAAGCAATTTTCACTGATTGGACCATTATCCCATTTTCCTCGAAACGGAATGGTTTGGAATAAAAACTGTACGGAACATAAAAGATCAATATTTTCATAGGCTATAACATTTGTAGGAAACATTTTTCTCTAAAATGAATATTTACTAAAATGAAACAGAAAAACTGTTGAAAAATCACTTTTCATGAGTGTTGACCTTGAAAATCAAATTTGCGGATATTTTCGCTATGACATTCGTCATCAGCGAGCCAAAATACATGGGCAAACGAAATTCCAAATTGTTCAACGGTACGGGCTTTTCGGAACGACACCCTCAGTTTTGCGCATTCACGGCCGTGGAATAATTTGTAGCTTGAACCGTAAGGTACGTTATCCTTCACAGCGCCCAACCCGTTTCTCTTTATTTTCGGTAAATCGTTTTCCCCGAATTTAATTTCGAATTTTCAATCCCCGAGAGGAGTTGGAAAACGCAAAATTCAAGGGTGATCCGTAGCAACGAAATTACGGAGAAAATTATTCTCTCCGTTTCGTACATTGAAACCATCCCCGAAAAATCGATTGTCTTTGCGTTATTCAAAAAACAATTTTTTTTCCTCATATTTCAACAATTTTTTCGGAGGTGAGGTATATTATTGGCGAGGGATGATCAAATACTCGATCGACGGGTCGTTTCAAGGGCTACAACGTTTTACAGATTTGAACAAAAATTGTATGCGTTTTTCCGAAAGAGTTATCGAAGCACGAGCGATTTTTCCCATGTTCACCCTATTTTTTCACCCCCAGAATGAATTTTCACGGCTTCGGCGCCGCGGACAAAAACAAAGCTCGGATTTTTCTGAACATTTTGTCTCCCGGCACATACATTTAACACCCGCGGCCCATGCAAAATCACCTTTCAAAAACTAGACTTCTTCGATTTGTCTCCGATTACGATGTACAACAAGATTGTACCATATTATGGTTTTCGAAATTCAAATTGACAGGAATTGCACTTGTGACCGAACAAACCCAAACGAACTTTTAGGTAGATGTATGAAACCGTACCTGTGCAAGTGGCCTCGGTGCGATGGTGTGTTGGACGAGTTTGCGCTTGTAGATTGACGCCACCGCGGTGGTCCGAGATGTGCGAAGAAACGAACTGCCTCGGCGCAAAACTTCGCAACGATTTAAATAGGCAACGATACACGAGCCGAGGAATTCGCGCCTTTGTGCGCTTTGTTTTTCACTCTGGCATAATTTTTCTGCTCCGACAATAATCCGTCAACTGGTGTGACGTGGTCCGCGCGATTTCTTCGAACGGAGTCGTCGTGAATGCGACTGATAAAGGCTTCTATTTTTCTACCCACTCGACCCAAGAACAAATGCTTCCCGTTTCTCGAAATACGAACACAAGCGACATTCTGAAAATTATTTTCGTCGCTTCTTCTAACGTAACGGCTGCCAACCGCGAATAATCAAATTTTCGGTTACGTAAAATAAATAATTATCAGCTAATAAAAATACGTAGAATGCACATAACTGACCGTTTATAAGTTTTATTGACATTTTTGTTCATTCGCATGGCGAATAAGTTATTAGCCAAGCTGAAATGTGGCAAACGCGCATTTCACTTCTCACAAGGAACATCCCTCAGGTGACACCCTTCGATTTTTTTGAAATTTGGATATGTTATAAAGCACGGAAAAGTAAGCGAAACGTATTTTATTTATCGCCGGAAAAACGCTTTCGAGGGGTGAAACCAGCCCTCGTGACATTGCAAAAAAAAAATTAAGGGTTGGACCACCCTAGAGATGCCTTTTTTCGAGGGGTCGTTTGACCCCTTAAAACCGTTTTTCCGCCGATAAAAAAAAAATACGTATCCCTTAATTTTCGGTGCTTCATAACATATCCGAATTTCAACAAAATCGAAGGGTGTCACCTGAGGGATGTTCCTTGTCAGCGAGAAGTGGTATCGCTGATTGTGAGCTGACGTGTTGTAATTGATTTGAAGGTTATGTCGAAACACATGCAATGCAGCTTGTGGAAAGAGTGATTCGAAATATTTAAACACTCTTTATGAAATCGCGGTAAGACATTTATAGCGAGCAGGGAACAATAGGTTGTGCATTTTAAGGAAGCTTTCCAGTGTGACAGCCCGAAAAATCGCTGTTTTTCGCGATTTTTTTTTTTAAAGAAAAAATAATCTAATCGGTCTGGTTTTTTTTGTATATTAATTGGGTATTGAAGAATACAAAACAATTTTTTAAAGATCGATTTATTTATTAATTAATATCTATAAAAATGATGAAACAATTGTTGCAGAAAATGCACTTGGATGTGGTGTCCACGTTGGGGGTCACAATTTTGATCTGAAACAAAAAACACAAAAAGATTATTGATCGGTATATAATTGGCTTTCGTGCTATGGAGGCTTTTTTTCTTTTTTTGCAAAAATGGCGCCGGTTTGAACAAAAAGTATCGATTTTAGCATTTTTTTTGGCAGTTTTTTTTACAAAAAAATAGGAAGATGTCAAAAAAAAAAAGCTTCCATAGCACGATAAACAATGACGTTAAGAATATTGTGTAAAAAATTCAACTCGATAGCTTTAAAACTCTGCCCTCCAAGTTGGACACCGTTTTGAAAAATGCTGTTTCGAGAAAAACGCGTTCAAAGTTTCGCTGTAGCTGTAGCGCTCCGTTGCCTTCTTCCAAGAAATGCTGTACAGTAACCGAAATAATCTGAATTTCGGCATGAAAATTTCAGGGAATATTCGGAAGAGTGTATACTATTCGATAAAGCAAAAAAAAAAATCGATTTTTTGAAAATTTCACACTGGAAAGCTCCCTTAAATTTTGCCGCCTATCCAAAATGGCCGACTTGGCAGGAGCGCTGCCACGTGCCGCACGGCGCTTTATCGGTTTCTACGAATCAGCTGAAATTCCCTGTTTTATTTCACGAATATCTCGATAACGAGACAGACATAACGCTGTAGTCTTTGTTGAAATTGTAGCCCATGCGCAAGACGTTCTCTGTCCCATTCGTTCTACTTAATGAATAGTTTTTTTTTTCAATATTATTCATACATATTAGTAATTGAATAAGAGTGGATGATCACCAACGATGTAAGATGTCACAGAAGAAACGAAAAATAGACCGTTGTTTATGAAAAATAGTGTGTTGTAAATTCAAACAAATTCTGTACCGCAAAGTAGTACTAATTCTACCGAAAAAGAAGACATTGGAACCCTCCATTACTCTGAGACTCCATAATCAATGGAGGAATTCGGCTCCCTTGAAAATAGTCCACCTCCGGTTGAATGCCCCATGGATCGAAGTGACTCAACGCAATGAAAATAATTTTAATCATTTATCGGTATCTTTGGCTATTTTGTAGGATTATCTTCAAATAAACAGATATTACTTGTTACAAAAGGAAATAAAATGTTTACAGTTGTCTCGAAAAATGCATGCGTTCGATTCACAAAAAGTGTTGATTTCGTATTGTGTAGCAACATTTCTTCATAGTATAAGGAGAATGGTTTAAGGGGCCAGTCCACTTTGGAGCCACGAAAAAAGGCTATTTTCGCGATTTTTTTTTGAGGATTTTATAAAATATACGAATACAAAAGTTGTACGGCTTGATAAATAGAGTCTTGAAATGTATTAAAAAAAAAAATCAACTAAACTTTATTCATTTTTAAGTAAATACAAAAACTATAGTTTAACGTAACGCCTCAAAAATAGGTGGGCTAGGTAGCTCCATCACAACTCGGCAATGGCTTGTCTGAAACAAAAAACTCAAAGTCCATTAGATTCAGTATGACACTAGCTACATAATTACCCTCGGATATGAAGTTTCATCAAAAAATAAAAAAATGGCCGATGAAAAACGAAAAAAAATTTTTAAAACGCGTTTTTTTTTCGCAGTTTTTCGCAAAAAAAGAGTAAACATAAAAAATTTTAAACCATAGAGGGTCATCTTGTTGGGAATCGTGTTTACAATATGTGGTTCAAATTTCAAGAGAATCGGTTTACTTGCCTGAGAGATACGATGGAGCTAGATTTTGAAAACGTTGTTTCGAGAAAAATGCGTTTGAAGTTTACACTATGAAAAACTCGTACCTAAACTCAATCGGCAATTCCTGCACCGTAGAAAATCCCTTCTGATTGCTCATCATCGTCGATTTCTTCAAGTGAAATTTTCAAATTGAAAATTTGAATCTTTCAAAGTGGACTGGCCCCTTAAAACAGAAATGTGTATCACAATATTTATCTCATTTTACTCTTCGAAGCTCTCCTCGGCTGAGCGTTCTTATTGAGAAACCCGCACGCGAAATGACTCGAGCTCGGGGTCCGAGTCGGAGTGGGGGAAGCGCTCGAGCGAGAAAAAGGGTTCTTATTGGGAGGTCCGACTGTATTTACGCCAACAAACGAGGGCTTGTAGTATCTGCCCCTCTTTGGTCCTTACTTCGGGCATCGCGAAATTAATATTATTACAATTGAAAAAAATATTCAACGGTGATCAAAATACGACGTAAAGTTCGCTTTTCTTCGAACAGTCGGTATGAAATTTTTTTTTTTTTTTTTTTTGGTTCCTGCCATGGTGACATTTGTATTGGCAAGAAAATCGGCTTTTTTTCGTTTCAGATGAATGGGAGCTTTTTTTTCACCGCGATCTCATGAATAGTGTCGCTGCGATTGTTTCCATCCACTGCGCTTATCACTGTCACATTCCTATAGGATCAACAGAGAGCTCCGGTTGAAAGAATTTCTCCGCTATTAGTGCACCACCGCATACGGCTCACGGCCGCTTTGCTACGCGACACGGTGCTTGCGTAAGGCGGGACAGCACTGTGTCGGGTAAAAAAAAAATACATATTCAAGAATACGTGAGAAAATGTTCAAGGTAAAATGATGAAAATTCACCAAGTCACAGACGATTGGGTGAGAGCAGGTAGCGCAACGATTTGTCTATACTAAAACATTCGATCGCGTTTTTCTCGAAACGATTTTTCTCGACCTGGCCCGAATCGTAACTCTACCTACAATTGTCCGATTTTCAGTTAAAAATAAGCAAAAAAAATCCGCAATTGTAGTAGCTATCGATGTACGTAGGCGTTTTTTTTTTAATATTTTTCAAGCCCCCGAATGTAAGTAAAAATTTCGCCAAAATTCCACTGTTTTCCCAACAATCGTCATTTTGTGAATTTTTTCTTTCTTTCGAAAAACGGCTATTTACAAAGTGAATTACGTTTATATAGATGATCAATCTTGTTCATGATTATTTTTCTGACCAACCATTGTCACGTTATCGATCCGCCACTTTTAAAGATTAACAACAAATAAAACAATACCATGTAACAGCCAAAAGTAATAATAAAACATACCCTAGATCTTAAAAATGTCGGAGGAAACTTTCCTTTAGAAAAAAATCATGAAAATCAGCGCATTTGTTCCTCGCCTTGAGGTATCTCACCCCTTAATCAATATCCCTTCTCCGTCCGCGGAAGGCCTCGGGCGAGGAGCGATTCATCCGACGACAATGCCGATGGCAAAAATTGTAATTTATATTGCACGAATTCGAATTTTGAATTTTTCATTTATTTTTTATCGTAGCTTCCAATGTATGAGGTTCTTAGCCTGGTACATTCCCCACTACATTCCACTCTACATCCCCCAACGCACGAAAAGCCAAGAAAAATCGTCATTTACGAAAAATATGGTTTTTTTTTTGCAAATTGTCCACATTTTGAATGAATCTTTTGCTTTTTCGCCTAAAAAGTTATCCTCAATTGTTTATGAAATCGTGAATCGTTGATACATCGTAAAAATCGCGCGTATTTTTTGTCCGAATCTATGGAAGAAGCTACAGTGAAAATTTCAGGTCGACCGGAAGTTAAATGCCCGAATTATACTTCCTCCTGATTCCGGCGACGTGCTTTTGAGAAAAACGCGTTTGAAGTTTCAAATCTGTTTATCTACATGAAGTTTTCCAAATAGGGGCCTGCTTGTTTATACCTTCAAGCGACTATGCCAGGACCATAAAGCATCCCTTTCAAATCCAAATTATGCTGTTCAGCATCTTTCCTTACTGATTGTAAGGTCCTTTCGAGCATCATTTATCTTTATTACTTTATACTTTAATTTGGAAAATCACTTTGAAATGTAAGCTCCAAAGATAGAAAAAAATCGCGTCTAATTTTAATTTCTATATCATTCGTGTAAGATTATCAAAAGTAGTGACATATGACGCAAGAAGAAACGGATTACCTCGGTGTCCCGTCACCTCATAGTCCAGTCACCTTAGCATAAGACCTATTCAAGAGGCCCTGTTCTGGCCAATTTTTTTATAGATTGTTTGGACCTACAAGAATATAGTCCCGAGTTTTCAGACGTTTCCGAGGTATATTTTAGCAATGAAAAATTATTGAAAATTGAAAAATGGATATTTTTGAGATAATTTTTTTGGAACGCGCCCTATCGAAAAAAGTTTCGAATAAAACTTGTTCATCATAACGTCCTCTGTAAAAAAGGTTCTGAAAAAAGTGCTAACATTGCTAATTAAGCGGTTAATGGCAAATGGAAATGAAAATTCTCTTAAATAGAACTTCGTAAAATATGGCCTAAGGTGACTGGACTAGTATAGATATACGACGATTCGAATGGTCAACGATAGGCAAGCATCGATGCATTGCCTGGGAATTTGCGCCGTTCTACGCTGTATTGGTCGCTCCTTTGTATTATTTACGTGCTCCAACAATGAGCGGCGAAATCGTGCAAGATTACGTGGTCCAGGCGTTTCTTTGGAAACATTTGTCGTCGATGCGACTGACGAAGGCTTTTACTATCATATATAAGTACTTGAGCCAAGAACGAATTTTTCGGAATGAAAGAAATATTTTTTATTGTCAATACAAGAAGATACATCTATTGTTTCAAACTTTTTTCTACGAAACGTTTCGTTTTCTACTACACTTTGTCGTCACAATTATCATTCTAACAATTAAATTGTTCATAACGAAAAAAAAGATTCCAGAACAAAATTAATGTCCTATTCGTATTGCCCGTACCCGAAACCATAAAGATCCACCGAAGATATTGAACAGACTCAAACATTTATACGAACATTTTTTACGGAAAAAGTGGATTTTGTACGTTTTCTTCTCTTGCGTTTATCTCGAAAGTATAGTTTGCAATTTGGCGTACGTCGTATCTCAATATCTAATCGTCCTTCAAATTACTTACTTCTAATTTGGACTGAAAATATTTTCGAACACATTCGATCCACAGATCGGATGATTTTTTTGTTATCTTTCTCCGTCTGTTCATACCAAACGTTTAAGGTCGTTATTTTTTTCATCGAAAACCGAGATTTTTTTCAAAACAGTGCAAATTATGCAAATTTAAAAATTCCGAAAAAGCATGCGGTAGTTTTGTTGCTTCACCGTTGTATTAAAAGTATATTTTTCCATTTTTTTACTTCGGTTGAAGTTTGTTTGCGGAATCATGTACGCGACCGAGTCGTGCGGAGGCTACAGTCATGAGATTCAATCACATTGTTTACGTTTATGTCATTACGACTTATTTTGCAATAAAAAAACGGTGACATGTCAAGACTATGAAGAAAAATATTGAAAATCGATCTGTTTTTCTACTTCAAGGTTATGCATACCCCTCAAAAAATATTTTTTTAAATTTATCCAGGACCTACTTAAGGTAAGTAATTTTTTTCGAGGTACCTCACGACCTACTGCATTACTACCTGTTTCAAATATCCGTTTTTAATTGTTTCACTCAATCCTTGATGTAGACGATTCGATAAATACGTCGTTGATCAAAATACATTGGTGATTCGAATGCGTAAGTGATATGTTCGGAAAAAATGTGCCATGTTACGCTCCATTATTTGCCGACAAATAAATTGACCACAGACACAGATCGTTTCGTAGAGGAAGTGAATGCCGATCATGCTTAATCGAGTATAACGTGCATCAGACTGCTTTCGCCCCTTCAAAAGTCTCGATTACTGTACGGGCAGCAAGGACCGCCGAAAACTACTCAAAAGAGAGGTGACTCGTGTCCCGAGCTGCCGAAATGGTCGAAGACCATCGCTGAGGATTGTGATCGACTTCAACTGATTCGTTCGAAGGGAGCTCTGCACGAGAAGAGGCCGAAATGGAAGAATCGCGATGACAAGTGGATTCAGCAGCACAACACCATGCTGCATGTTGCTCAACCGGTTAAGAGGGAATGATACCTTATCGCGGTCGGTATGGTAGAACGATTATAGATTCCCACGAATCTCTGGAACGGCTCTTCAGATCCCGTCGAAACTTTGCCAAACGACGTCAAATAGATAGATGAATGGCTCTCTTCTTCTCAAATTTTCTGATTTTGAGAAAAAGAATGTAGATTGGCTTATGATAACCCAATCTACATTTTTTTTCTCAAATTCGGAAAATTTGAGGAGAAGACAGCCGTTCGTCTCTCCATTTGACGTCGTTTGGCAAAGTTTCGACGGGATCTGAAGAGCCGTTTCAGAGATTCGTGGGAATCTATAATCGTTCTACCATACCGACCGCGATAAGGTATCATTCCCTCTTAAGAAGTGCATGGAAGGAGTAAATTGGAAAATCCTACCCCACCCGTCATATTCCCCAGTTACGTCGATCCTGCCGATTATCATTCGTTCCGGTTGATGCAGTCGGCTCTTACGGCTCGGCACTTCACCTCGTACGAAGGAGTGAAAAAAGGCCAGATGACTATATTTCCGCCAATGAAGGGAAATTCTTGCTGCGTGGAATCGGATTGTTGGCCGTGAGGTGGGCCGAGGTTGTCTCTTCTGATTGGCAATACTTCGAATAAACCAGCTCGTCCGCTGGAGTTCAACACTTACTTTTTACTATTGTGCGGACACTTTGGAGTACGGAGTTTGGGCTGCTCTATTCAATCCGCCATGGTGTTGCATAGTAATTTAGGCGGTTATGTCTATTTGTATTTTTCGTATCGTTCGAAGATTTTATTCACATTGAAAATCCATGCTACATCGAATGGAAGCGTACGAAACATGTCCGATGTTACATGTGTCGCGCCGAAAGCAACGCGCGCTTCAAGGTCTGTTCGTATTGATAATTTTGTAGATGTCGACGTACACGTCATAACCATCATTGAGACTCGGCAAGTCCGTAGCTATGCCGACGAGTTGCTCATCGTGGATAAGTGGTCCGCCCCGTTCACCCTGCAATGGAAATCGTGTAAGGCAAGGCTACGCGGATATGCATGCGTGTATTGCTGAATTAAGGGGTTTCGTGGATTCGAAAACTTCAAAAAATCGACCTTTTTGAAATTTTATTATCCAATAGTACAATACGCGTAGAACATTCTCCCAAAGTTTCAAGGCCATGTGTGACACCGACCGAGCGGCCACGCGAGCGAGAGAGATAGCTCATTTTCAGATTCCCAGTGTTCTCCTAAATGGTTGATTTTTTGGATGAAAGAAATGAATCACCTTCCGCTCTGTTGAACGACGAACAACGTCTTTCTCTTCGTCTGTCCGGAATGTGATTCGTGTGAGAGAGAACTTGGCACTGGGACCTTTACCGATCGGACGTGTCACCCATGACCTTAAGTCATGCGGTGTAAAATCTTGGAAAAAGAGAGCCTTTGGGAGGTCTCCTCTTTGGGAAAGACCGGCCGGGAGCGACGTAGGTAGGTATCGCATTTTTCTCAAAACACTATTTTTGAAGTTGGTGGACGCGATTTCTCATAACCTAATGCACCGATGATATTGAAATTTTGCACACTTTTTCAAAATAGCATTGACTAGTGATTGAGCGAAGGTTTTCTTCTTCGATTGCAACTAATTTTACAAGGCTACACGTAGTGTAAGTGGTACACAAAATTGAACTATTTTGCACACAACTCTCCCAAAAATTCAAATTTCCATTTCATCCAAAAACCTTTGTTCAATCGCGAGCTATACTTATCTACTGTGAGAAAAAAAAGGTTTTTTAATTTCAGATAAAGCCATCATGAGTTGTTCCGACCGCCACGGGGACACTTTAAAAAATATATTGAAATTTTTTCAAACGTTCGCGAAAAGTTACTCTTTCTTGTGAATTTTTTGAATTTTTCCACATAATTTTGAATAAAATCATATATGTATGATTAAAAAAAAAGGAGTAAAGAATATGCTTTTCGTTTGCCTTCGAAACCCACGTATCCCCTTCAATACATGAATAATGTTATGACGGTACTGTGAATCCCCATTTCCACGCTACCAAGGGAATTTTGAATTTTGAAAGTGTAATGCCGGATTCGTAATCAGCGACCCCGAAAACCCCCGACTACCAATTTTCATCAAAATCGGTGCAGATGAAAAATGCATGTCTGAAAGGGTTAAGGAGAGACCTCTGTACCATTTTTGAGACTTAGGTTACATTTTATGACTACTTTTTGCTGTAGCTTTGGCTGGTATTTTTCTTTTTCATCTCAAAGGGTCTTCTCACTATATACGCTAAAAGAGGCTACATTCATAAATTTTTTGATAGGTTTATATTATAGATATTGATATAAAAGTTTTTACACTTAATAAACGAACGTTCGAAATGAAAAAAAAAAAAAAAATTGTGTTTATGTAACCGAAAGAATCGTTAAACGCGTTTTTCTCGAAAAAACGATTTTCGACGACTTGTCGATGAAGACGTCGAAACTACTGAACCGATTCTTAGGAAATTTTAACCACATATTCTTTACAACTGTAGCTATAGCGCATATCGAGGGTTTTTTTTTTTTTTTTTGATATTTACTTCTTTTTTTTGCCAAAGAACGTTGAGAAGAACACGTTTTAAAAATGTATGCCATTTTGTTATTTTTGCATGTTTCAAAAATATTATGATATGCGCTATAGCCATCAACATACTGAATCTAGAATCGTTTGATTTTTTAGTTTCGGACGATTCATCTCCGACATTTTATCAACAGAGCAGACCTACAATTTCTGTAGGGCATTTTTTTAACTACTATTTGCGTCGATCAATAGTGTCTTAAATAAATCCAATTAAAAAAAATGTGTATCGAAAGGGTATTTATTAAGTGTAACAACTTTTATATCAATATCTGTGGTACAAACATATCAAAGAAATTCATGAAAATAGTTATTTTTAAATAGTATTTTTAGCGTCTACAGTGACGAGACGCCGCAAAAAGTAGCGGAGGTAAGGTTGCGGCGTTCCAAACTGCATTTTCAAAAATGGCTTGACGTATAGCCAAAAAACTAATCGATCGATTCTGATGACATTCGGTAAAAATATTTCTATCCTTATTGTCTAAAACATGAAATGCTTTTGACAATGAAAAAAAACCTTTTATTGCAAAATGTAAATTCAATCTTTTTGTTTCAAAGCGTATCATTTCATCGATTTTCAACATTTCTCACTTTTCCATGGTTCATATAATGTGTATGAGTGTTAATGAAAGAAAAATCTTCTAAGCGCTACCCGCTTAGAAGACCGTGCCATATCTTCGCCATTTTTGAAGATTAATCTTTTTTTTAAACTATACATTTTTCAACTATATATATTTTTTTAAACTATACATATTTTTTATATATTTTATAAACATATATATATATATATATATTTATTTTATATTAAACTATATTTAAATAAAATAGAAAATAAAAATTAATAAATTATAAATTTTATAAAAAATTAAAAAATAAATAATAAAAAATAAAAAAAAATATAAATAAAAAAAATAAACTATATTTAAATATAGTTTAAAATACTAAAATAGTTTAAATACTATATTTAAACTATATATATATTTTTAAACCAAAGGTAATGATAAGACATTCCCAAATTCTCAAGAACACCGAAGAAATGTTTTTTCTGTTGTTATTAGCAAAATCAGCCATTTTTTCCTCACCCAAAGTCTATCGCCCCCCTTAATATGTAGTGAAGTCGTGACACCATTTTCCCCAGGCTTGTCCCCTACATTTAAAACGGGATCGAGTTTCTTTTTACGGCTCGTCGTTTTTCGAATTTTCTAAATTTCAAAAAAGTCCACGTTCCTACAAATCTTTTGTCGTTATACGATAAGTACATGATTTTCATTTTTCATTTCAGAGGAGCCTAGTTGCCAGAAGCATCTACGCCGATTCGACGTGCACCAACGTGCCCCCACTCCGTAAATCATAACTCCATTGTTCATCAATATATTTCGATAAAAAAAGAAACTGAAACTTGGCAAGATTATGTTTCAATTGTGTGTAAAATGTCAACCTCTTCATCCCAATATACCTGGGTCAGAAAAACGATTGAAAATCGACTTTTTTGGGCCCCGAGCTACAGATGGTCAGTAAGAGACTAAGCCACCTAGTCGTAGGCACTTACCGTTTGAATAGGGCCGCTGCGTTTCCGCGAGGCGCACAGCATTGCTTCATTCGGGTAACAATCACGCCAGGGTGCCATTAGGACTTCGAACCGGCGAAGTTGAGCGTTCTCGGGTTGAAATGAGGTAAAAAAGGCGGTCTGATTGTACCATGGCTGGTCAGTTGGTAAGTATGCTGTCATATCGGGCGGGATGGGTTCGGCAAGCTGCGACGTAACGAGAAAAAAAAAATTCCGGGTACGTGGCTTTGAAAAATTCAAAAAACCCATTTTCAAACATTTTTCTTTTCTAATAGGACAATATGTCTAGAATATTATCCCAAAGTTTTAAGTCAATCGAAGTAAAGTTCTAAGAGGGAGGGAGAGAGAGGGAGAGAGAGAGAGAGAGAGAGAGAGAGAGAGAGAGAGAGAGAGAGAGAGCCTTTGGGAGTTCCCCCCGTTGGGAAAGACCGCCCGGGAGCGAAAACTTTAATCCTATTTTCGTCAAAACACTATTTTTGAAGTCGGTGGACACGATTTCTCGTAAACTCATGCACCGAACTTATTGAAATTTTGCATACTTCTTCAAAATAGCATTGACCAGTGATCGAACGAAGGGTTCTTTTCTATTACAAATAATTTTACAAGGCTATACGTAATGTAAATTGTATCAAAAATTGAACTATTTTGCATGCAACTATCCCAAAAATTGAAATTTCAATTTTTCTCAAAATCCTTCGGTCGATCACGAGCTATACGTATCTACTGACAGAATTTTTTTTTTTTTTTCTAATTTCAGAAAAAGCTATTATGAGTTATCCTAACCACTACGAGGACACTTTTTTATGGCTCTCCGGAAACCAGCTACACCGGCTGAATTTTCCCCAATTTTTCGATGAAAATTTTGTAAATCATTGTTGAAATGTTGCTCTTTTATGTGCTCAAGGGCAGATATATACCTAGGAGCCGGAAAAAGGTGATTTTTGTGAATTTTTACAAGGAAAACTATTTGAAATTTCAGATTGGAGTTTTAATTATCTAAAAGTGTATACATTCGAAAATATGTTTAATTTTCTTCATTTAAAAATATCAAAAATATACATGGATATTGTATGATCCTTGGAGCGTCGTAAAAAAATCGGTACCCGAAATTTCTCGGAAACCAATGAACCGATTGCCTTGAGGTTTTTTGTGGTTATTCTATACACCATCATGTAGTACTTGTCGTAGGATTTTTTTTCCGATACTTAATTTTTGCTTTATAGGCGAAATAATAACTAATTTTTGGCCAATCTGTGAAACATGTCAGAAATTCACCGTTTTCAGGGCTCTGACCAGTGGACTGTCTCGAATCAAAGTTGCAGAGTATACTGAATATTTTTAATTTTCTTACGGTTATCAGAGCCACGGGTGGGGAGACCGGGAAACCGATATAATGCACCTGATGAACAGTGCCGGTAGGATTGTTTTCGTCCACGCCGCTCACCAGCGTTATCGCACCATCTCCCAAACAGGAAGACGAGGTAAAAACGAGATTGTGTGTTATTAATGCACCACTGCAGACGTGCTCGCCGGAACGTCGTATCGACATAAAATACGGTGCTTTATTGTTTAATATGGGTTCTCCATCCAAGAAATGTGGCCTGCGAGCAGCAATTTTTCCTACGACAATGCCGATTGCACAAATTCGTCACTCGTTGCCAGAAACAATCGTTCAGTAATTACGTCGTCATGTTATACTATGATATTGTCAATCCGTTGGTGTAACTGCCTTGCGTCGGATTTGCCTGCCTTTTTCGACGAAAAAGCCACGCTTAGTCGACAAACTTCTGAGCCTGAATTCGCGATACTGGACACTCAATGTACTCACCCCCAACCGCGAGAAAAATGATCAAGTGGATGACCCTCATCACGGCGAGCCTCTACGAAATGCAATTGGACCCCGAAATGTGCACCTGAAAGATTTTTCCTCACGAAAATGCACCGTCGCACTTGCATCCCACTCGCCATTGGCAATTTTTTCTTTTTAATTCCGAATGGACATGAAGTAACGAAGGAAAATGTTTGCTTGAATCTATGAGTCTGAGGCATTTGATGGGAGCAATAATAAAAATAGAAAAATTCAAGCCTTATGACATAATGAAGAAAGTTTATTAATGAAGGCTTCAATATTGGCTAGAGAGAACGATCGAATGATAAAAATAATCAATCGGCGAGCAAGTAAAATATGCCTGACGAAATTATATCGTGTCCGCCGACTGTAATTTCTGTACGCAAAAGTGTAATTATACTTATGTACAATCTATGTCAGCTGAAGCAAACTTTTCTATTCCAGATGAAAATGAAAATCGACATGTATGTTTTTCAAAATTCAATTTGGAAATATTGTTTTGAAAAAATGTGATTTTTACTCGTGATTTTTGTGTATTTGTGTGAAATGGTAACTGTGTAATTTGCTCCGGTTCGATCGTGTGTTGGACGAATCTGTGCGCGTAGCTGACGATACAGGTGGTCCGTGGTGCGAGAAAAAACGAACTGCCTCGGCGCAAAACGTCGCAACGATTTAAATAGGCTACGATATACAAGCTTCTATGCATTGCCGAGGAATTTGCGCTTTGTTCTTCACTCTCTTGCATAATTTACAGACTCCGACAATGATCCGTCCACTCGTGTATCGTGGTCCGCGCGTTTTCTTCGAACGAAGTCGTCGTGAATGCGACTGATAAAGGCTTCTATTTCTCTGCCCACGCGAGCCAACGACAAATGCTTCCAGTCTCTCGAAATACGAAAATAAGCGACATTCGAAAAACTATTTTTGTTGCATCTTCGAATTTCGAAAAATGTATTACGATGGAATGAAGTGTCCCGAGGAACTTCGAGATGCGAATAAAAAATTGTAATTTATATTGCACACATTCTAATTTTGCATTTTTTATCTTTTTTTATCGTAGCTTCCAATGTATGGGGTTTTTTCCTGGTACATTCCCCATCACATTTCACTTCACATCCCCCAACGCACGAAAAGCACGGAGAGCCGAGAAAAATCGTCATTTACATTAGTTTCGCTACAAAAATTCATAGGATTAATGAAAAATATGGCTTTTTTTGCAAATTGGCTACATTTTGAGTAAATCTTTTGTTTTTTCCGCTAAAAAGTCAACCTCGATTGCTTATAAAAACGTGAATTGTCGATACATCGTAAAAATCGCGTGTATTTCTTGTCAGAATCTATCGAAGAAGCTACAGTGAAAATTTCGTATCGACCGGAAGTCAAATGCCCGAATTATACTTCCTCCTGATTCCGGCGACGTGCTTTTGAGAAAAACGCGTTTGAAGTTTCAAGTTTGTCTATCTACATGAAATTTTTCAAATAGGGGCCTGCTTGTTTACCTTTATGGGACTATGCCAGGACCATGAAGCATCCCTTTCAAATCCAAATTATTCTGCTCAGCATCTTTCCTTACCGAATGTAAGGTCCTTTCGAGCATCATTTCTCGATCTCGAGGACGAGCACTCCGCAGCTCTTGCGCGGTATACTTTAGTTTGGAAAATCACTTTGGAAAGTAAGCTCGAAAGATTTAAAAAATCGCGTCTAATTTTATTTTCTATATCATTCTTGTAAGATTATCAAATGTAGTGACAAATGACGCAAGAAGAAACGGATTAGCTCGGTGTGTAACTATACAACGATTTGAGTGGTCGACGCGGTAGGCGAGCGTCGATGCATTGCTTAGGAATTTGCGCCTTTCCACGCTGTATTGTTCACTCCTTTGTATTATTTACGTGCTCCAACAATGATCGGCGAACTCGTGCAAGATAACGTGGTCCAGGCGTTTCTTCGGAAGAATTTGTCGTCAATGCGACTGACGAAGGCTTTTACTATCATATATAAGTACTTGAGCCAAGAACGAATTTTTCGGAATGAAAGAAATATTTTTTATTGTCAATACAAGAAGATACATCTATTGTTTCAAACTTTTTTCTACGAAACGTTTCGTTTTCTACTACACATTGTCGTCACAATTATCATTCTAACAATTAAATTGTTCATAACGAAAAAAAAGATTCCAGAACAAAATTAATGTCCTATTCGTATTGCCCGTACCCGAAACCATAAAGATCCACCGAAGATATTGAACAGACTCAAACATTTATACGAACATTTTTTACGGAAAAAGTGGATTTTGTACGTTTTCTTCTCTTGCGTTTATCTCGAAAGTATAGTTTGCAATTTGGCGTACGTCGTATCTCAATATCTAATCGTCCTTCAAATCACTTACTTCAAATTTGGACTGAAAATATTTTTGAACATATTCAATCGACAGACCGGATGATTTTTTTGCTATCTTCCTCCGTCTCTTCGTACCAAACGTTTAAGGTCGTTATTTTTTTCGTCGAAAACCGAGATTTTTTTCAAAACAGTGCAATTTATGCAAATTTAAAAATTCCGAAAAAGCATGCGGTGGTTTTGTTGCTTCACCGTTGTACTAAAAGTATATTTTTCCATTTTTTTACTTCAGATGAAGTTCAGATGAAGTCTGATTGGCAATACTTCGAATAAGCCAACTCGTCCGCTGGAGTGCAGCACTTACTTTTTACTATTGCGCGGACACTTTGGAGTATGGGTTTGGGCTGCTCTGTTCAATCCGTATTTCAATTCATAACGTTCGAAGATTTTATTCACATTGGAAATCCATGCTACATCGACGTTACATATGACTCGCCGAAAGCAACGCGCGCTTCAAGGTCTGTTCGCGTTGACAATTTTGTAGACGTCGATGTACACGTCATAATTGTCATTACTACTCGGCAAGTCCGTAGCTATGCCGACGAGTGTCCCATTGAGAATCAGTGGTCCGCCGCGGTCGCCCTGCAATGAATATCGTATAAGGTATGTGGGTTTGAAAACTTCAAAAAATCCACTTTTTTGAAATTTTATTATCCAATAGTACTATTGGATACTATTGGATAAAATTTTATTATCCAAAGGTTATTGGATTTTATTGGAATTTATTTTTTGGAATTTATTATCCAATCCAATGGAATTTATTATCCAATGGATCCAATGGAATTTATTATCCAATGGATCCAATGGAATTTATTATCCAATGGATCCAATGGATCCAATGGATCCAATCCAATGGAATTTATTATCCAATGGAATTTATTATTAATGGGAATTTATTTATTGGAATTTATTTATTGGAATTTATTATCCAAAAAGGATTTTATTATCCAATAGTACTATTGGATAAAAACACTATTATTCAATAGGTGTAGAATATTCTCCCGAAGTTTTAAGTCAATCGGAGTTAAAGTCTAGGAGAGAGAGAGAGAGAGAGAGAGAGGGAGAGAGAGAGAGAGAGAGAGTCTTTGGGAATTCCCCCCGTTGGGCAAGACTGACCGGCAGCGACGCACGTATACCGCATTTTTCTCAAAACACTATTTTTGAAGTCGGTGGACACGATTTCTCATAACCTATTGCACCGACCTTATGGATCTTCAAAATAGCATTGACTAGTGATTGAACGACGGTTTTCTTTTTCGATCACCACCAATTCCACAACGCTATACGTAGTGTAAATTGTACAAAATTTTTTTTACTATTTTGCATGCAACTTTCCCAACAATTCAAATTTCAATTTTTTTCAAAATCCTTCGTCCAATCACGAGCTATACTTATCTGATGACAGAAAAATTTGGTTTTTTAATTTCAGGCAAAGCTATCATGAGTTATCCTGACCACCATGGGGACACTTTTTTGGATGGGTCTCCGCGAACCCGTTCCCACCGGCTGGATTTCCCAAATTTTTGGATGGATTGAAAAAAGACATTGTTAAAAAGTTGCTCTTTTACGTGAATATTTGAATTTTGAATTTCGGAATAAAATTTTGAAAACGTAATTTATGTCTTGTTTTTTTTTTGTTTAATAGAAGAATATGCTTCTTGCTTGGCTTCGAAACTCACTTATCCCCTTAAAAACATTAATAATGTTATAACGGTACTGTTAATCCCCATTTCCACGGTACCAACGGTTAGTACGACACTTAGTCGAACCCTACCGATTTTTTCAGCTTCGCGGTGCCATTTTTTCAGCAGATATTTATAGTGCACTAAAAAATGATCGGGACGTTCCTATAAGCGTAATGTAATTAGCCCACGAAATACGTCGAGTTTCTGTTTTTTCGATCCTCTAAAAAACCGTACTGTCGATCGTATCCAAACTGCACAGGATGGTCAACGAAGGGGGTATGAACGTCGAGAAAAATGTTCAACTCGGTCCAATATTCAACTTTGATTTCAAAATTCAGCTACTTTTTTTTAGGGTTTCGTAATTAAACGTGGAATCGTAAGTTCGTCATGCCTATTCGTCTAACGTACCCCACCGTTTCTACAATCATCAACGTATACCTAAAATCATGCAAGTGGAACACTTGGAGGGGAACCGCAATTAAGGGGTTACACCCATTGGCCATTTTGAAAAAATCGATTTTTTTTTATTGCTTTTTTTTGAAGTATAAATATCTGAGAATATGTCCTGAAAATTTCAAGTCGATCCGAACAAAATTCACTGAGATATGAGCGTTGAAAGAGAAGAATCCGTGAATTGAAGAACTGAAATTGAAACTTTAAACGCGTTTTTCTCAAAATGGCATGTCTGAAGTCGGTGACCAAGATTACTCGAACACTAATGAACCGATCTTCTTGAAATTTTGCAGGCCTATTTAATACATGAAAATGCAGTCCTTAATCGTTCGATTTTTGTTTTCGTTAAAATCAAACCATTAACTTTGACTGTCCGCCATTTTGTGAAAAATAAATATTTTTTAAAATCCTTCGATCAAAGACTAGTTTATACTTATATTTGACTAAATCCATCCGCATTTTTTTTTCAGATGATCCACTTCGCCGCAATGTTGGTCACCGCAAACCGTGTATATAAAAACATTATTTCATTGACGGCCATTTGCCACTAAGCAATGTAATATTTTTCAATAAAAAAATTACTGAAAGTTCTTCCAGATGTGTTCTTTAAGATGGTATATTGATCGATTAAAAAAGTTTTGTAGTTTTCTTTGAAAAAATTCCTGAAAAAGGCCTTTTTTTTTGCGCTTCAAGTGGGGGAAACGCCTTAAGGGCGGAGATGCGTCTGGACGAGAAAAAAATTTGCTGATTTTTTTTTTAACGAAAGATTTCTCTACCATTTTTGTGACTTAGGTACTGTTTTATTACTACTTTTGGCTGTAACATGGTATCTTTCTTTATTGATCTTAAAAAAAATGGCCGAGGTATGTTGGCGGTGATCTAAACTGCATTTTCAAAGATGCCATGACGTATAGCTAAAAAACTACTCAATCGATTCAGATGGCATGTGGTATAAATATTTCTAACCTTGTGCTCTAAAACATGAAACCTGAATAACATAAAACATGAAAACATTTAAAACACGTACTTTTTAATAGCGAAAGGTAGTCAGTTTGTTCTGAAAATTCAAACTTTTTGTTTCGAACCGTATCATTTCGTCGATTTTCAACATTTCTCACATTTTCTTGGTTCATACAATGTGCATGAGTGTTAGTGAAAGAAAAATCTTCGATTACTTGTTTTCAGATCAATCCCGCCGACGCTACGTGTCACACCGTCTGACAACATCCACCGCAAGCCGCTTAGAATACCGTGCCATATATTCGCCATTTTTTAAATTACCATTTTATCTTTTTAACTATGCTATAGCCAGAAGTAGTGATAAAATATTCCCGAATTCGTTGAAATAGTGAAGATTTTTTAAAAATTATCATTATCAAAATCAGCGATTTTTTCCTCACCTAAACCTAAAGACATCGCACCATTTTGCCCCGCTTTGTCTCCTACATTTAGAACGGGGTCGAATTGCTTTTTATAGCTTGTCATTTTTCTGATTTTCGAAATTTCATTAAAGTCCCTTTTTGAACTCTTCTTCTTTTTTAATCCGCAATTTTTTTCATTTTTATTCGGCACTTGATTTTCCATCAAGTTTTTCACATATATATTCTGATAAGCGTAGAGACATTTTATTTCTTGTTACGCTTTGTGTCCGTACTCAGCAATTTATTTTGTATTGTTCGGTTCCTCTATCTTTAATTTAAAAAACGAGCATGTGATTTAAAAATTAATCAAAAGTGTTCCTGCTTACATGTAAGCATAAATAAATAAAAGAAAACAACAACGATAGATTGTGAATTCAATCAATGAAGGGTAGATTATTTTTCTACCAACTCATTCCCGATTTTTCCGATTTTTATAACGTTCTAAAAAATTCCCAACCAAAATCCATGCAACGCTACTGATTTCAGTGGGTTAATGGTAGGACCGGTTAGGGTAGCCGAATAAGAACCCAACAAAAAATTGGGCTTACCCGAGGCGCAAAACCTGACAGAACCCAAAGAAAACCCTAGAAGATCGTTACACACCCTATAAGAATCTGATAGGGAAGCCCGATAATGACCCAACAAGGAATTGGGTTGACCCAGCAATGAACTGTACAAAAATCCAACGTCAATTTCTAGTCGGGTATTCGCCGTGCACCAACCTCCGGCATTTTATAAATAATGATAACTCCATTGTTTATCAATATTTTTCGACAGAAAAAAAACTGGAACTTGGCAAGGCTACGTGTCAATCGTGTGTAAAATTTCAACCTCTCCATCCCAATACACCCTCGTCAGAAAAACGATTGAAAATCGACCTCTTGTTGGGCCCCAAGCTACCGATGGTCAGTATCCCTAGGTACTTACCGCTTGAATGGGGCCGTTGAGTTTCCGCGAGGCGCACAGAAATGTTTCACTCGTATAACAATCATGCCAGGTTGCCATTTTTACTTCGAACCGGCGAAGTTGAGCGTTCTCAGGTTGAAATGAGATAAAATGGGCGGTCTGATTGTACGATGGTTCACCAATTGGCAGATTTGCTGCCTTTTCGACGCCGTCGAGCTCGATGGGATCGTACAGCTGTGACGTATCGAGAAAAAAAATTAAGGGATTACGTGGGTTGCAAAATTTGAAAAAAATCCATTTTTTAACATTTTTATTATCCAATAGTACAAGATGTCTAGAATATTCTCCATAAGATTCAAGTCAATCGGAGTAAAATTCTAGGAGAGAGAGAGAGAGAGCCTTTGGGAATTCCCCCGCAGGGCAAGACCAGCCGGAGCGAATCCTTTAATCGCATTTTGGTCCAAACGTTATTTTTGAAGTCGGTGGATCACGAGCTACAATTGTCTACTAACAGGAAAAATTCGTTTTTAAATTTCAGATAATGCTATCATGAATTATCCTGACCACCACGGGGACCCTTTTTTTAGGGGTCTCCGGTAACCAGGTCCGTCTGAATTTCCGAAATTTATGGTTGAACATTTTGTAAAATATTGTTGAAATGTTGCTCTTTTATGGGCTTAAGATTTTGAATGAAACAATTTATATATTATATATATTTTTTTTAATAGAAAAAATATCCTTTTTTTGCTTTGAAACTCACGTAACCCCTTAAAGTAGTTTTCACGAAAGTTCGAAATGGCATAGCTACGCTGAAAGTGGATAAACCAAGGCAACATTATGCATCGCCTATCGTTCACCAATTGCCTTGCATTTTTTTTTCTCGAACCTCATAACAATATCTTACACCGAAGTACGTATGGGATTTTTCATATGTTGGAAACTATGACCAAAAGAAAAACAAAAAATCGACCATCATTTTCCTCCGGGACGACGTTTGTTACAAAATGTGCTTAAAAAAAATGGCAACGATACTCGAAGATATGTAGAATACAAGCCGCCATTCAGAATGTTCATTTTATCGACCGTAAAACATTTCCATTCTGTCAATGCGCGAAAAAATGTAGAAATTCCCGTAGGCTCCCTCGAACCAAAGTTGCAGAGTGTACTGAATAATTTTACTTCTCTTACGGTTATCGCAGCCGCTGGTGCAGAATCCACGAAATCGAAAGAATTCATATCACGATCAATGCCGTTGGGATTGTTTTCATCCACACCCGTCACCGGCGTTATCAAGAAGTCTGCCACACAGGGAGACGCGGTAAAAATAAGATCGTCTCCTATTAATACACCACTGCATAGGTGCTCGTGGGCAAATCGTAACGACACAAAATACGGTGCTTCATTGATCAATATGGGTTCTCCTTCCGGGAAATGTCTCGTGCGAGCAGCAATTTTTCCTACGACAATGCCAATCGCACAAATTCGTTGCTAGTTGTCAGAAACAATCATTCAACAATCACGTAATCGTATTATTCTACACGGAGAGAAAAGTGCATAGTGTTCACAAAAAACGAGCATGGAAAAGAGAGTATGGGTGTAGTTTCGAAAAGTCCGTACCTCCGATTGATTTGAAATTTCGTGTACTCATGTATTTTGACTTGCTGATAACGAGTATCATAGTGAAAATACCCGCAAATTTGATTTTCAAGGTCAACACTCGTGAAAACTAATTTTTTAACAGTATTACTCTTTTATTTTAGTAAATATTCATTTTGGAGAAAAACGTTTCCCACAAAAGTTAAAGCCTATGAAAATATTGATCTTTCATGTTCTATACAGTGTTTCTATAAAACCATTCCGTTTCGAGAAAAATGGGATAATGGTCCAATAAGTGAAAATGGCTTAGCTCCGTTAGTTTCGATATTATCTACTTACGCAATTTACCGCGGAAAGGTTGAAGTTGAGTCTTGAAAGTGCATGTTTTTTTCTTCAATTTTCTAAATTTTTGTTTCTATTATTTTAGTTAGTTTTTGTGTTGTATACTATTTCTGAATTTTGTGTGATTCGGTCAATTCTAAAGTGCGTGTTTTTTTTATATTCTTTTTCTTTTATTTTAGTTTCTTTTTGTATTATATACTATTTTTGTATTTTTCGTTTGGGTTGTTTAGGTTTGGTTTTTTTTGTTGCGCTTTTGATTTATTTTTTTTTTTTGCTTTGGGCTGTTTGGATTTTTTCGTTGATTTTGTTTCAGTTTGAATTTGGTTTTTTTCTTTGGGTTTGTGTGAGCTAATGAACATTATCCATATTCTCGCTGTTACCAATCCGTTACTATGGATAAGTTAATAATATCGAGCCTAACGAAGCTAAGTAATTTTCACTTATTGGACTATTATCCCATTTTTCTCGAAATGGAATGGTTTTAGACGAAAATTGTATGGAATATAAAAGATCAATATTTTCATAGGCTACAACTTTTGTGCGAAACATTTTTCTCTAAAATAAATATTTACTAAAATAAAATGGAAAAACTGTTAAAAAATCAGTTTTTGTGTGTTGACCTTGAAAATCAAATTTTCGGGTATTTTCAATATGATATTCATGATCAGCGAGTCAAAATACACGTGTACACGAAATTCCAAATTAATCAGAATCCGGCATTACATTTTCAAAATTTAAAATGGCGGATCCAATATGGCGGACGTGAAATTCCAAATAATTATCAATTCTGCTAAAACTTTGTACTCGGGGGTTTTCGGGGTCGCTGATTACGAATCCGGCATTACATTTTCAAAATTCAAAATGGCGGATCCAATATGGCGGACGTGAAATTCCAAATACTTATTGATTCTGCTAAAACATTGTACTCGGGGGTTTTCGGGGTCGCTGATTACGAATCTGGCTTTAGATTTTCAAAATTCAAAATGGCGGATCCAATATGGCGGACGTGGACTTCCAAATACTTATTAATTCTGCTAAAACTTTGTACTCGGGGGTTTTCGGGGTCACTGATTACGAATCCGGCATTAGATTTTCAAAATTCAAAATGGCGGATCCAATATGGCGGACGTGTGATTCGAAATACTTACTAATTCTTCTAAAACTTTGTACTCAGAGGTTTTCGGGGTCGTTGATCACGAATGCGGCACTAGACTTTAAAAATTCTTTTGAATCTAAAACACGGATTTTAATTTTGCGGTCATAAATTATTTTGGCTGCAGAATGAACTCAATTTAACTGAGATATTCAATTCTAATGTATATTTGAAGGAATATTCCTGATAAAGTAGGATTTTATACGATTGAAATTTTTATTGTTACATTGCGCAGTTGGATCAACTATATCGGATCCACGATTTGGAATTTTTAAAATCTGAACTCATATTCGCGATTAGCGACTCAAAAAACCCCTAGATCCGTATTTTCAGAGGCATTGGTTCAATATTAGAGTTCTGAGGTGATTTTTTAAAGGGTGGACCGTAGCGGTCCGACCGTGACTAAAAGGGTTTAAGATACACTTTGTTAAACCAACTGAATTTCGGATGAACGAACGAATTTTTTTTTCAGTGTACATTTCTCCCAGTGTAGGATTTGTCAATCCATCAGTGTAACTGCCAGGCGTCGAATTTGCCTGCTTTTGTCAATGCAAAAGCCACGCTCAGCCGACAAGTTTCTAAGCCTGAAACGCTTGGAGACACTCAACGCACTCACCGCCAATTGCGAGAAAGATGATCAAGTGGATGACCCTCATCATGGCGAGCCTCTACGAAATGCAATTGGACCCCGAAATATGTGCACCTGAAAGATTTTTCCTGACGAAAATTCATTGTCGCACTTGTATCCTACCTGCCATTGGCAATTTTTTTTTTTTAATTCCGAATGGACATCGAGTATCGAAGGAAAATGTTTGTTTGAATCTATGAGTTTGAGGCATTTGATGGAAGCAATAATTTTTTCAAAAAAGAAAATTCAAGCCCTATGTCATAATGAATAACGTTTATTAATGAATGCTTCAATATTGGCTAGAGAGAACGATCGAAAAATACCGACAATAAATCGGCGAGCAAGTAAAATATGGCTGACACAACTATATTGTGTGTACTCTGTTCGCGAACTGTAATCTCTACGGAAATGTGTAATTATACTTGTATACCAACTATGTCAGCTGAAGCAAACGTTTCCATTTCGGATGAAAATAAAAATCGACATGTATGTTTTTCGAACTTCAATTTTGAAAAATTGTTTTGAAAAAATGTGAATTTCCACTCGTGACTTTTGGGTATTTGTGTGAAATAGTACCTGTGTAATTTGCTCCGGTTCGATCGTGTGTTGGACGAATCTGTGCGCGTAGCTGACGATACAGGTGGTCCGTGGTGCGAGAAAAAACGAACTGCCTCGGCGCAAAACGTCGCAACGATTTAAATAGGCTACGATATACAAGCTTCTATGCATTGCCGAGGAATTTGCGCTTTGTTCTTCACTCTCTTGCATAATTTACAGACTCCGACAATGATCCGTCCACTCGTGTATCGTGGTCCGCGCGTTTTCTTCGAACGAAGTCGTCGTGAATGCGACTGATAAAGGCTTCTATTTCTCTGCCCACGCGAGCCAACGACAAATGCTTCCAGTCTCTCGAAATACGAAAATAAGCGACATTCGAAAAACTATTTTTGTTGCATCTTCGAATTTCGAAAAATGTATTACGATGGAATGAAGTGTCCCGAGGAACTTCGAGATGCGAATAAAAAATTGTAATTTATATTGCACAAATTCTAATTTTGCATTTTTTATCTTTTTTTATCGTAGCTTCCAATGTATGGGGTTTTTTCCTGGTACATTCCCCATCACATTTCACTTCACATCCCCCAACGCACGAAAAGCACGGAGAGCCGAGAAAAATCGTCATTTACATTAGTTTCGCTACAAAAATTCATAGGATTAATGAAAAATATGGCTTTTTTTGCAAATTGGCTACATTTTGAGTAAATCTTTTGTTTTTTCCGCTAAAAAGTCAACCTCGATTGTTTATAAAAACGTGAATTGTCGATACATCGTAAAAATCGCGTGTATTTCTTGTCAGAATCTATCGAAGAAGCTACAGTGAAAATTTCATATCGACCGGAAGTCGAATGCCCGAATTATACTTCCTCCTGATTCCGGCGACGTGCTTTTGAGAAAAACGCGTTTGAAGTTTCAAATGTGTCTATCTACATGAAATTTTTCAAATAGGGGTCTGCTTGTTTACCTTTATGGGACTATGCCAGGACCATGAAGCATCCCTTTCAAATCCAAATTATTCTGCTCAGCATCTTTCCTTACCGAATGTAAGGTCCTTTCGAGCATCATTTCTCGATCTCGAGGACGAGCACTCCGCAGCTCGTGCGCGGTATACTTTAGTTTGGAAAATCACTTTGGAAAGTAAGCTCGAAAGATTTAAAAAATCGCGTCTAATTTTATTTTCTATATCATTCTTGTAAGATTATCAAATGTAGTGACAAATGACGCAAGAAGAAACGGATTAGCTCGGTGTGTAACTATACAACGATTTGAGTGGTCGACGCGGTAGGCGAGCGTCGATGCATTGCTTAGGAATTTGCGCCTTTCCACGCTGTATTGTTCACTCCTTTGTATTATTTACGTGCTCCAACAATGATCGGCGAACTCGTGCAAGATAACGTGGTCCAGGCATTTCTTCGGAAGAATTTGTCGTCGATGCGACTGACGAAGGCTTCTATTATTATATATGAGGGATTCTCCGTCAATTCAGCCACTTTTTTTTTTCATATCGTTTGAAGATTTTATTCACATTGAAAATCCATGCTCCATCAAATAGTAGGATACAAAACATGTCTGATGTCACCAATGACCCGTCGAACGGACCTAAGGAGCCAAAGGTCCATATTCGCGTTCCCAATATTTGCGGAAGTCGACGTAAGCGTCATAATCATGATTGAAACTGGCGCCTGGCACAGCTAGTCCGACGAGCATGTTACCGAGAACGAGTGGTGAACCCGTTTCGTCCTGCAATGGAAATCGAATAAAGCAAGGATACGCGGATGAACATATACATTAGACTGGTTAAAAAAAAACAATTTTTTTCCTCCTGGATTTTCGTGCTATTGTTGGGCACTAGTGAAAGAAAATTTGTTTGAAAAAATGGACGCGGTCATTCAATTTTTCGAGGTGGCTATCTCGACTTTTTTGTATTTGCATTTTTTTTAATGAACGTATTGCATTTAAGCATAGTCATGGCTTCGGATTACGGATAAAAATCACATCCAGCAGCTATTTCGTAACAAAAATGAACTCTAACAATTTGAAAAGATTGCAATATTCACAATTCAAATCCAGGTAGATCAATAATGGCGTCTATACTACTCTCGTTATTCATGTAGATTTATTTATACGCATTAACATTTCGCACTTTTTACGAAAAATTAAATTGTAAGCTTTCATTCATAAATCATGTATTTACGTTTTCAAAATGCTACACTTATATTATATTTTTATTATTTAGGTCATTATTATTATCAGTTTTTGCTAAATTATCGATGACAAAACAAGTCGTCATAATAATGTTATTATGTTTTATTAAACAGCGTTTGAAATATTGTTTGGGCTCAATTTATTTACCGATTCACAATAATATTTTCGATTTTGTTTTGTAGGGATTCAATGTGTGTGCGATATACTTTTCTTCGTCGCAAAACAGCTGTGAAACATACTGTTTCCTTCATTTATTCTATTTCCGGTGTAATCTAATACCATAATCATATTTATTAAGGGGCTACCCCCAGTTGCGATTTTGAAAAAATCGTTTTTTTTTATTGCATTTTTTTGAAGTATAAGTATCTGAGAATATGTCCTGAAAATTTCAAGTCGATCCGAACAAAATTGACTGAGATACACGAGCGTTGAAAGAGAAGAATCCGTTCTTCGTGTAAACTGAAATTGAAACTTTAAACGCGTTTTTCTCAAAATGGCATTTCTGAAGTCGGTGACCAAGATTACTCGAACACTAATGAACCGATCTTCTTGAAATTTTGCAGGCTTATTTAATACATAAAAATGCAATCTTTAATCGTTCGATTTTTTTTTTTCGTAAAAAATGGCCGTTTTATAGCCAAAAAACGGCCGTTTTTTTTCGTTAAAATCGAACCATTAACTTTGACTGTCCGCCATTTTGTGAAAAATGAATATTTTCTAAAATCCTTCGATTAAAGACTAGTTTATACTTATATTTGACTAAATCCATCCGCATTTTTTTTTCAGATGATCCACTTCGCCGCAATGTTGGTCACCGCAAACCGTGTATATAAAAACATTATTTCATTGACGGCCATTTGCCACTAAACAATGTAATATTTTTCAATAAAAAAATTACTGAAAGTTCTTCAAGATGTGTTCTTTAAGATGGTATATTGATCGATGAAAAAGTTTTGTAGTTTTCTTTAAAAAAATTCATGAAAAAGGCCTTTTTTTTGCGCTACAAGTGGGGGTAACGCCTTAAGTAAAATCTTTCTTTCATTAGTGCCCAACAGTAGCACAAGAATCCAGAAGGATTTTTTTTTTTAACAATCTAATATACATGTATAGCTGAATTGGGTTGACCCGGCAATGAACTGTACAAAAACCCAACGTCAATTTTTAGTCGGGAATGTTGGCACGACAAATATGCCACCCATTCATTACAAGAGAGCCAAGACCTCAAAACTGTACCGTACAAAAACTCATGAAAAAAAGGATTTTTTTCGTACATTCGAAACAGTTAAAAAAAAAACTGTATTCCCAAAGGCAGCGAAGTTTCTTTTTGCTACCTATACACGAGCGTCCATGCACTGCCTAGGAACATGCGCCTTTCTGCGCTTTATTTTTCAGTCCTTTGTTTAAATTACGTGCTCCAACAATGAGCGGTAAACTCGTGCGAGATTACGTGGTCCGACGATTGTCCGAAAGAATTTGTCGCGAATGCGACTAACGAAGGCTTCGATTTTTTTCCATATTCTGCGATAAAAATAAAAACATTTTTGGAAAATGGAATTTTTGTACCAACCCGAGTAGACGTAGCCCGTTGATGATTTTGTAAAAAAAGAAAGAAAAATCTTATGCCTTTTTTAGCGTCTAAAGCGAGAAGACCCCTTAATGCAAAGAAACTTCGACCCGAGAAAAATAGTTTTCCGAAAAAATTGTCGAAAATATTTGGTTGGGAAAGATTTGGGGAACTGTCCATTCGGGATGATGTATTCGAGAAATTGCTCATTTTGGAAATTGTTTAATCATCAAAACAGCTCATTTTTCGGATGTTTTTTTTATCGAACATCGTAATGATAATTTTTATAAAAATTCGGTGTTTGAAAAAGTATCACCTGAAGAATACTGTTTAATGTTTTTGTGTACAAATATTTAATTATAATCGATTTGCCGATTCTGAGAAGCACCTCCCGAAAATGTCTTTTGCAGTGAGCAATGTCCTTCCAAACAAGTTTATCAAACGTAGAAAAATCGAACAGATCTCGTTAGCGTACTAGTTTATCTTATGATTAATCGACGTAATTTCCGAAATATCAAATGTAAAAAAAATTTCGCGTATTCACAGTGAGGATCGTGATTTTGGCCAAAAAAAATGGAAAAAATGCATTTATCGTTCATCTAATCTGAAGTATACATCGGAAAAAAATATTATTCGATCAAGCACTATATTTTTACATCTAGAAGAGACCCTGACCGTTGAGGAAAGATTGGCGCAGTAGTTTTTGAGATATTCACATTTTTACAGTCGCTCAAATTTTTATGAGACGAAAAATAACCAGTTGAATCGATTTACACCGTTCGGAAGAAACTCAGGGGTAAAAAAAAGCTGGTCGACGGCTCGCACGATTCCGGAGGCTTCCGGAGGGAAAAAATCAAACGGCATTTCAATTTGTAGACCTGAGACTATCGCCGAAACGAGAGTAAAGCGAAAATATCGAAAATTAAATTTTCAACACGGTTGTAAAAGTTAAGGAGTTACGTGAATTTCGAACCAAGAAAAGCATTTTTTTCTATTCAAAAAAATAATATATCAATAATTTTATTCCAAATGTTAGCACATAAAAGAGCAACATTTGGACAACATTTTTTAAAAATTCATCCAAAAATTCGGGAGATTCAGCCAGTGGGACCTGGTTTCCGGAGACCCCTTAAAAAAAGTGTCCGCGTGGTGGTCAGGATAACTCACGATAGCTCTACCCGAAATTACAAAAACAATTTTTTTCTGTCAGTAGAGAAGTATAGCTCGTGATTTAACGAAGGATTTTCAAAAAAATTGAAGTTTGAATTTTTCGCAGAGTTGTATGCAAAATAGTTCAATTTTCGGTACAATTAAGATATATCATGGAAGCCAATTTGAAAAATACAGTTTTGAGCAAAAACGCACAAAAGTTCCACGATTTCCACAAAGAAATGATTCGTCATTTCTCTACTCTGCCATGTCCACATCCACGCAAACATTTTTCGCAAATCGGGCAAAAATTGAAAAAAAAAACAAAAATTTTCGGACTCGTTATATGCTTCTGGCAAAGGAGTCGACGGGTGCACTGTCGCCTTATTATCGACCCGTCGTATTACTCGCATCTGATGGAAAATCACTCTCCGATTTATTCCTCCTTTGTGCATATTTTTTCATCTTCCCTTCCTCCCACGTTCCTCACCGAACCGTCTTGATCGTAAACGAGAGAAAGAGATAGGAAGAGCGCTGCTGAAAAGCGTGAAAGATCGCTGAGGAGAATTTGGTTGGTAAACCGAGCGAAAAATTGTCGTCCCGTCGAGAGTCTTGTGGCACTCTTTGTACGGTCGAAAGAAAACGATGTTGAAGGGGATGGAAAAAGAGATAGAAAGGGTTGCTGGCGTGGGCCGTTAATTCGCAAATTTTGCGACGCTTCTGCTCTAATACGGCCATTATTTATATCTGTGTGTGTATATCAAGTGTTCATAATAACGATAATAATAATAATAATAATAACAACAACAACAATAACAACAACAACAACAACAACAACAACAACAACAACAACAACAACAACAACAACAACAACAACAACGACAACAACAATAATGACAATGACAATAATAATAATGATAATAATGATAATGATGATAATAATAATAATAATAATAATAATAATAATAATAATAATAATAATAATAATAATAATAATAATAATAATAATAATGATAATGATAATAATGATAATGATGATGATAACAACAACAACAACAACAACAACAACAACAACAACAACAACAACAACAACAACAACAACAACAACAACAACAACAACAACAACAACAACAACAACAACAACAACAACAACAACAACAACAACAACAACAACAACAACAACAACACTAATAATAATAATGATAATGATAATGATGATAATAATAATAATACTGATAACAACAACAACAACAACAACAACAACAACAACAACAACAACACCAACAACAACAATAACAACAACAACAACAACAACAACAACAACAACACCAACAACAACAATAACAACAACAACAACAACAACAACAACAGCAACAACAACAACAGTAATAATAATAATGATAATAATAATGATAATGATAATTGATAATTGATAATAATAATAATAATAATAATAATAATAATAATAATAATAATAATAATAATAATAATAAATATGATAATAATAATAATGATAATAACGAAAATAATGATCATTGATAATAATAAATAATAATAATAATAATAATAATAATAATAAAAAATATGATAACAATTACAATGGTGAAAAAAACGTGAGAGCGTTCAACGCATAATGGGCCCACATGATTGCCTCGTACGTTGATCTCGTAGCAAGCAAACGGAACCTCACACAATAACGACACGCAGCGTTACAGGTCCATTCATAAAGTTCCATACGTCGCGTATAGTGGGTGCGCTTGAAAGAGAAACGCACACGGATCCCAGACCGCATCAATTGAAATTTATCATTAACGAAGCATCTCGTTTTCACGTCGGACATTTGTCGGAATGGTCTTCATCGTAACGTCGGACTCGGTCAATTGGAATTGATGAGAAAACGAGGTCGGAGCACGAAATCTCATCGTGTTCTGCCACGGGTAGAAAAAAAACGATGATAACAATGATAATGGAGTAATAATAATTATGTAGTTATATAATTATCGAAAATATGCAATGAAAATAATAATAATAATAATGATGATAACGATGGTAGTGCGTATGTAACTTTGTAAATAATAATAATAATAAGGGCTGATTTGCAAGGTTTTTTTTAAAGGAAAGATTTTTTAGACTTGGGGTATGTTTTATTACTACTTTTGGCTGTTGCGTGGTACCTTTTTATTTCTACTAAGTGGTCTTCTCAATTTAGACGCTCAGAGAAGACGATTTTCATGCATTTTTAGTTGTTACACTTAAGGGGCCAGTCCACTGTGAAAATTTTCAATTTTCAATTTTCAATTTGAAAATATATCGATAAAATATCAATAAAAAATATGGCAGCATCTGAATATAGATATGTAGGTCGTAGGTTCGAATCTCCATGTAGGTGAAATATATTCTTCGACACGAATCATTTCAGGAGGTCAGGGAATGACAAATCGTTATAAACGATCATACAGGTAGTACTCTCAATTGAAGTTTTTTGAATTTATGATATATTATACACATTTAGTAGACATACCATTCAATACGGTAAAAACTACTATTTTTTGATAGTGTAAGGAATCATCCATTTTATGAAAACCTACTATATCATATAGCATTGACAATCAACGTAAGCTTGAAAGATCCGAACAAAATTGACTGAGATATGAGCGTTGAAAGAGAAGAATCCGTGAATTGAAAAACTGAAATTGAAACTTTGAACGCGTTTTTCTCAAAATGGCATTTCTGAAGTCGGTGACCAAGATTACTCGAACACTAATGAACCGATCTTCTTGAAATTTTGCAGGCTTATTTAATACACAAAAATGTAGTCTTTAATCGTTCGATTTTTTTTTTCGAAAAAAATGGCCGTTTTATAGCCAAAAAACGGCCGTTTTTTTTCGTTAAAATCGAACCATTAACTTTGACTGTCCGCCATTTTGTGAAAAATGAATATTTTTTAAAATCCTTCGATTAAAGACTAGTTTATACTTATATTTGACTAAGCCCATCCGCATTTTTTTTTCAGATGATCCACTTCGCCGCAATGTTGGTCACCGCAAACCGTGTATATAAAAACATTATTTCATTAACGGCCATTTGCCACTAAACAATGTAATATTTTTCAATAAAAAAATTACTGAAAGTTCTTCAAGATGTGTTCTTTAAGATGGTATATTAATCGATTAAAAAAGTTTTGTAGTTTTCTTTAAAAAAATTCATGAAAAAGGCCTTTTTTTTGCGCTACAAGTGGGGGTAACGCGTTAACATATGATCATAGTTAACACAACTGCTAAAATATCATAAGCAGTACCATATTTTCGGCAGTAACCATGACTATAAAATATTATTTTCCCCTCGGGGTAATATAAAATATCGTTGAAATATGATTGAGGTTACATTTCTCTCTGTGTAGATTCAGTATGTTAATGGCTGTAGCGCATATCATACGATTTTCGATATATTCAAACATTACACCATGGCGGACATTTTTCGAAAAAAAACAACAAAAACGTGTTTTTTCACGATTTTTTGCAATAATACATGCCCGAGCACACGACTGCAACGTACACGCGTTTAAAGAACTGGCGAACGAAAAAAAATTGATTTTCTTCTATTCATAGAAAAAAAAACAAAAGGCGAAAAAAGGAATAAGAGAGTCCGATCGTATGATTGACACACTTTTGGATGTATACGGGTATATGTGTATATATATATATATATATATATACATATATGTGCAAGAGGAATTTCATTTTCTCAACTTCTCAAAGCTAATAGAATTGGATTTTGTTTTTTTTTCCAATTTTAAATTTCACTGAGATCTCGCAAAGTGCCATTTTTCCATATTTTTGGTAAAAAATTTAGGAAATGGAACGTCT
>OX632359.1:2044226-2058298 GCA_951751655.1 Ophion costatus
TACAAGGCTATACGTAGTGTAAGTTGTACCAAAAATTGAACTATTTTTCATACGACTCTGTCCAAAAATTCAAATTTTAATTTTTTTGAAAATCCTTCGTTCAATCACTAGCTATACTTAACTACTGTCAGAAAAGAATTCGTTTTTTGATTTCAGATGAAGCTATCACGAGTTATCCTGACCACCGCGAGGTCACTTTTTTTCAGGGTCTCCGGAAACCAGGTTCCACCGGCTGAATTTCCCAAACATTTGGATGAAATTTTTTTTATGTATTGATGAAACGTTCCTACTTTATGTGCTTAACATTCTGAATAAAATAATTTATGTATGATATTTTTTTTTAATGGAGAAAATATTTTTTTTGCTTCAAAACCCACGTAACCCGTTAAATAATAATCACGTCGATGTTTATCAATATTTTTCGTTTGAAAAAAAACTCAAACTTGGCAACACTATGTATGAATTATCTGTAAAATTGCGACCTCGGCATCCCATTGTTGTCATCGGAAATAAATACCGAAAATCGATTTTTTTTGCCTGCTAGCTCAATCATCTAGACTTTCTATCTTGTCAATGTGAGCGCTACGAAACGTCATGCGCTCTCAACGACGTGAGGCTTCCGTTTCAAAAATTAAGGGGCCAGTCCACTTTGAAAATTTCACATTTTCAATTTGAAAATTTGAACCTGTTCGCTCCCACGACGGTATAAACTTCGTTAACGTGAGACTAATTCCCAATCGTTGGCTCGTTCGCTCACTTATAGGAGTTTACCGAAGAGAAAGTTATTATCGAATGGCCGCCCCTCCCGGTTGCTTCGATTCATATATACAGGCTGATTCACAACAGCAAGGCTTTCTTGGTGAGCATACGGGGTGTATACTTGAAAGCGAAACGCGAAACTTTTTTTTTCAGGGGGCAGATACCTTTAGGCCAAAAAGAAATTTGCTGATTTTCATTAAGGGATTTTCATTTAAGGGGTTACTCCACAGTAGCGAGTATAAATTCATGTGCGAATTCAACGAATTTTTTTTTTTCGTACGAAAAAGTGATTCACTCATAAAATTAATTACACATCTATTTAAAAACAAAAATTCTCGTCAACCTACATTAGAATACCTTGAGAAGTACGTGCGGAATTAAAAAAATATTGTTTTATTCAAAAGTTGTAGGTATTTGAACTTAAGAAATGAATTTTCAGTGAAAAATTTCATATAAAACTGCGCATTAAATGAAAAGTTTTCGATTTATGAGAAATTGCGTACGTACTTCTCTACGAAATGCAATTAGGAACATAACTTTTAAATTTGAAGTAAATCGAGTGAAAATTGTTGAAGTTATTTGTCACGCCAATTGGAAAAACGATAATAAATGAAAATATTAGTAGTCGGCCATTTAGTACATCGAAAAGAAAAAATATATTTTTTAACGGCTTTATATCCATACCAAAAGATGTGTAATTAATTTTATGAACGAATCACTTTTTCATACGAAAAAAAATTGTTAAATTCGCACATGATTTTATACCCGCTACTGTGGCCTAACCCCTTAAGGAAAGATTTCTTCGACATTTTTAAGACTGGTATTTCATTACTGCTTTTGGCTGTTACAGTGTATTTTTATAACTTTCACTATTTATTTTGGGAGTATGAAGAAAGGAATAGGATTTCTATTGAGAGGGTTTCCTTGACACATATTAAAGTATTAAAAAAATTGTCATCATAATTTTTGTACAAAATGACGGCGACAGAGCCCATCTTGAAAAACGTGATTTTTCCAAATAGCTTCGCGGGAGGACGGTTTTCTCGTGAAGTATAGGACGTGGAACGAAATCCAAAAAAAATATATAATCTATATATTATAAGCTATGGGACTTCAGAGGGATTTTTTTTCAGCAAATTTTGAAAAAATGGCTTTGAAAGAAATAAATCGATTCTTGCCCAAAAAATAACCAGTGAATTGTTTATAAGAAAAAGAGATTGAGCTGAGATTGAGCTTAAATCCGAATAAAATAGAGAATCGTGGGGGAAAAAACTATGAATGCGCCCACATATTTTATTGCACACAAATCATTATTATTATCGTAAACGAACAAAAACATAATCTTATTTTCTTACCAGTCACCTCAAGTTTTTTGGCATTGGATTTTGGTCGTTTCTTCTTAATATTCAGTAAACTTTATTTTTCTTTGTGTTTCGTCTTAACATACAGTAAACATAATTTCATATTTCAAACACATTTGACATTTTTAACATTTTTTATGTGCTCTAACATTATTAACATTTTCAACATATTTTAACATTTTTAACATACAGTAAACACATTTCAACATATTATGGCACGTGTCCGCTTTGCCCTTTTGCCCCACTTGACGTTTTCATCGGACCGAACCAAAAATGCACCAAACCCTCACTTTTTTCCGGCCGCGAACTATGTGCAACCCGTTGCAAAACGTATTGCAAAATAATTGACTTATCTCTCTCAAAACGTGCGTGCGAAGCGCGGAGGGAAATCGCTCAGGTGATGATTTTGAGGTTAAATTTGCGAACTCTACGAAGAGGAGGGCAAAAAGGCGAAACATGAGGGGTGAAAAAAGACACTGAACAAAATAATGATTTCCGGTCGATTGAGGGGCCCTTCCTCGATCTCGCGAGGGATGACGGTCCAAGAAGAAGACACGGTTGAGCAGGAGAGAGAGAGAGAGAGCGGGTCAAATTTATCTGGCCTATAAATACGAAATCTCGTGTCCACGTGCGAGACGTAACTCACAAACGTACAAAAGTAATGTATCACCCGGAAACGGGAGTAAGGGAAACGTGCTGGAGAGTCGAGGTGCACACAGGGTGGGCCTTCCAAAAGGCTGCGAAAGCTTGGGGCCCAAAAAAGCTCGATTTTCAATATTTTTTTCTCGTTAGAGTATTGGGATGACGAAGACGGAATTTTGCAAAAAACTTATACATAGTCTTGCCAAGTCGGCGTATTTTTTTAGTTAAAAAATATTGATTAACAATGAAGTTATTATTATTTAAACAAAGTGCCAGCGTTGCTCCATGGCCAATCGGTGTAATCGAAAAATAAACAAAATCCACTTTTAGTATGATAACGAAACTATCGTATGATCGCGTTCTTTTTTGAAATTTTGAGAATTACCAAAATGCCATGCTGCAGAAAAAAGTTTACTTTTCGATAGAAAAAAACAACTTTACTCATTTGTTTTTAAGAAATTGATGAGCATACGAAAAAATCATCTTGTCGGACGATAGAAAATGTTATAAAATCAACCGCTTCGGAGAATATAGTTTTGAAAAAAAAAAAAAACGTACAAGAAAAATATGGAAAATCGCAGTGGGGTGGTTCGCTCTAGCGCAGTTGGAGACTTTAAAAAAAGACCTCATGACTTGATGAATTTTTTTTATTTTTTCAAAATCCCGCGGCTTCAAACTCGCCAATGAAAAAAAATTGTATTTTTGAACTTTCGAGCTCGCGAAGATAGCAAGCCGTAACAGCGTTAGTTTTCGAGCCAGCGATTTTTCCATTTCTCCTCAAAGTTCTCTTTGATCCTACTGAAGAAAAATCTAAAATGAATCCAACCTTGCCTTTCAAAAACCAAGTGTGACCTTCGTTTGACCTTGACGCCTGCACCCTCGATACTGGCACCACTGTCATCGTATTTGCCTCTCGCAACCCTGCGAATTTTGTTCATAAAGTTTTTCCACACGAAGCACCGTTGCCGTGATATTTCGCGGTTCCACTTTAATCGGGACACCCTGTATATGCACCAATTTTTATTGCTATATGCGCGGGGGCTGAAGCGAAGTTCGCGAGGAGATGGCATCGCGGGGCGCTATTGCGCGAGGTAAACGTCGAGAGGGTACCTCCACGAGGACATGGTCCGCGGGATGGACAAAAGAAAATGGCGGATGCAAAAAAGGGTTGCGCACCGGATATATCGTACGCGAGGTACGTACCGCGAAGGAGGAAAAACTGGATGCGATACGGAGAAACGGAACGAGGGACGAGTATAACGAATGAATTTTCAAGATCCGATATTCGCGCGTTATATATTCCTAGCTCGGTTTTCCTTCGTTCGATATACGTGAGTAAAAAAAAATGCAATTTCGGGCAACGTTATCAGGACCAACGTTGCTGCACGGGATTTTAATTATTATTTTTTTTCATACATATAGTCGAATAGGCAGCAGTGTGACTCTAACCATTTCGGAAATATACTTCATTCAACGTGGCACGTCGTATTTCAAAATTACTTGTCCGATTTGAATCGGATTCACCTGGATTTAACTTGGATTGTGTTGGATTTGCATCAGGCTAAACTGGATTTGGATTGGATTTAACTGGATCTGAATTCGATTTAAGTGGAGTGAGGTTGCATTGGACGGGCTTTGAAGTTGATCAAACTGGATTTGATGGAGATTAAAATGAATTTAAATCCCATATAGCTGGATTTGAATTTCGTTCAACGGGATTTGAAGTACATTGAGATGTTTTTGAAGCGGATGAAACCGGTTTTTAAGTTGATTTAACTGGATTTGAAGTGGATTGAACTGGATTTTATGCGGATTCAACTGGATTTGATGTGGATGATGGATTGGAATTTGATTCAACTGAATCTGGATTGGGTTTAACTGGATCTTGATTAGATTTAACTGGATTTAGATTGGATTTGAGTGGATTCGTATTGGATTAGACTGGATTTTATGTACATTTAACGGAATTTGAATGGAATTCAACTGGATTCAAAGCGCAATTGGCTGGATTTGAAGCGGATTAGACTGGTTTCGAAGTGGATTTAATTGGATTTAAAGTGGATTGAACTGTATTTAATGTAGATTCCACTGAATTGGAATTGAATCTTCTTGGATCTGAATTGGATTAAATTGGATTTCAAGTGGATTTAGCTCGATGTTAATTTCAATAAACTGGATTTGAATTGAATATGACTATAGATTCGATGTGGGTTTACTTGAGCTTGCATTGAATTCAACCGGATTTCAATTGAGTTGAATTTGGATTATATTTAACCGGAATGGGATCCAATACGTTCAATAAAAAAGTACACCATCGCTTTCTCACGGCCCTTCAGATCCTGTTCCTTCCCTCGATGCCCTTCACTAGACATAATTTCTCCTTCTCATACGCATACAAAGCCTTTATAATCTTTCACGGGCTCTTACGAAAGAAAAATCGCAGAATTGCCCAAAGCTACAAGGATGGCTGGATTCTGCCTTCCGTTTTCCCTTCGAATCTGAATCGTCCTGTTACATCAAAAGGCAAATTTTTCTCTCATACACGCGCGCTGCTTGGCCCGAGTTCAAAGTCGAGTCTGTCGAGCTTGCACGACCCGTATATGCCTATTCCCAGTATATTTTCTCAATATACCGTTGTGCGAAACAAGCTTTTCACGTGTACGTCACGCATAAAGCGTGACGCATATTTATCGGAGGAATAAAACTTGTGCGACTTCCGGTAAGGCATTTTATCCTCTTCCGCCTCTCCCTCCTTTCTGATCTTCTCGTCGATTTCTTAGCCAGAGTATGATGGAGCATAACTTCCCGCTAATGTGACTTATTTGGAGCAATTTTTTTAAAAATTCAAACAAATGTGTTTCGTCAAGGTTAGTACAAATTAAAAATAAACCGTTTCAACCCTACCGAAGCCGAATTGGAAATCACAAAATCATTCATAGCATCATTGGACGATAAAGTGACATAAATCTCGTAAAAAAATGATCAATTCGAAAAAAAATCGAAGCCAAAATATGCCCACGACGAGGTTAGTCTTAAAAATCGTAGAATAGGTCACCCTATTTTACACAATTTTTTAAAAATCATTAAAAATGTAATCATCTTTCAAAAAAATAGTTTCTAATTCAGAAAAAGAAAAAAAACATTAACATTGACAGTTGATCATTTTTTCCATATTTTTAAACGAAAGTAAAGAATTGAAAATAAACCGTTCCAGGCCTGTCAAGCCGAATTGGAAATGACAAAATCATTCATAGCATCATTGGACGATCAAGTGATAAAAATCTTGTTTAAAATATGATCAATTCGAAAAAATAGAAGCAAAAATATGCCCACGACGAGACCAGTCTTAAAAATCGTAGAATATGTCACCTTATTTTACAGAACTTTTTGAAAATAATTAACAAATGTAATCCTTTTTAAAAAATAGTTTTCAATTTAGAACACAAAAGACATTGACATTCGCAGTTGATAATTTTTTTCATATTTTTTAACGAAAGTATGCTTCAAAATGAACGAAAAGTTATATAGTGACATTTGTCGATATCTCAATTAGATCAGGAGTTATCAGCGTTTAAACGTTTCCGAAACTTCCGAAATCGATATTTTTTGAAAAATTTTAACTCCTGGAAGAGAAGAGATAAAAATCTGTAAATTGGTGTGGATATTCCTTTCGTGGGGTACAACTTTACAAAAAAAAAACAGCAAAACCAACAAGGGTTGGGGTTACGGACTGGGTGGAATGGCGTGGAATTGCCCATATATATATATATATATATATATATATATATATATATATATATATATATATATATATATATGCGTGTAACTTCAATCTTTTCTGGTCTTACCACCTCTTTCGCTCCGCGCCGGCTGAACTTCTCCATCCCCCTACACGACTTCTACCCCGAAATTTCGCATTCCGTACGCGACACGCTTTGCTCTCGTGCGCCTACGCTTCGCCAAGTTTTCCGGCGAACCTTCTCCCGGTCTTTCTCGACCCCCCCCCCTCGCCCATTTTCTGTGCGTATCTAGTGTGTCGTCTCGTGCGCTCTCACTCCTTTTCTCTCTCTGGGTGGCCGAGCACTGCAACGGTCTCGCGTGCTAGTGAGCACACCGACTTCAATATACACTTCAGGGTACAGGGTACACTCGGTATACAGGGTCATTCACAACCATGAGGGGTGCATTGGAATTTTTATTATACATATACATATTATATTATATTATTATATTATATTATATTATTATTATATTATTATTATATTATATTATATTATATTATATTATATTATATTATATTATATTATATTATATTATATTATATTATATTATATTATATTATATTATATTATATTATATTATATTATATTATATTATATTATATTATATTATATTATATTATATTATATTATATTATATTATATTATATTACATGTTATATTATTATATTATATTATTATATTACATATTATATATATACATATATACATATATTAAATATATACTCTTTTTTTTCAAATCTGCAACAAAAATTTGCCGAAATATTCGCGTTCAAAGTCCGACGCTGCATCAACGGTAGTTGCTCTCAAGAATTTTTTTTCGCCAAATATTCAACGGTAAAAGAAAATTATTGAGTCGCACGATTGATTTGCAAAGCGAGTCTTCGTGATGATTATGTTTTGGCGACTTTTTTTTTTTTTTGGTCGAAAGACGACTGTGTTGGATGAAAAAAATCGATTTTGTTTGCATCTGCTAAAGATCTGCATATTCAAGAATACGTGAAAAAAAATGTTGATAAAAAAAGTCGAGGAGTTCAAAAGACCGTACGATACTGCCGTCGTTTTCGAAGGTTGATAAAAAAAATACCATGTAACATCCAAAAGTAGTAACACAACAGACCCCAAGTCACAAAATTGGAGAAGAAATCTTCCCTTTTGAAGAAGAAATCTCGGCGAGGCAAATTTTTGCCTCGTCGAGACGCATAAAGGAGACCCTAATACACAAAATGGGAGGAGAAATATTTTCATTAAAAAAAAAAATCATGAACATCAAATGTCTAGGCGAGGCAAAAAATCAAAAAGGCAAATTTGTGCCTCCCCTAGATTTTTTTGGTTTGCCTCGCCTAGAGGCATACAATAGACCCCAAGCCACAAAATTGGCGAAGAATTCTTTTCCTTGAAGAAAAATCATGAACATCAAATGTCTAGACGAGGAAAAAGTCTCGGCGAGGCAAATTTTTGCCTCGAGACGCATAAAAGAGACCCCTTAATTCACAAAGTTGAAGAAGAAATATGTTCTTTAAAAAAAAAAATCATGAACATCAATGTCTATGCGAGGCAAAAATGTTGGCGAGGCAAATTTTTGCCTCGCCTAGAAGCCCCTCTCTAAAAAAAGCACGTTGCTTGCAATTACACATCCTGGATACAGACAACGGGAACCCATCAGTTGTGAATCACCCTATATATATATATATATATATATATATATATATATATATATATATATATGTATGTATGTATATCTATACATACGTATGGTTAACCCAAGTCTGCATTGAAATCTTGGCGCGTGACGCAAATGGAACAAAAGTATCAGCACGGAAGAAGGAGAGGCGGCCACGCCGCGCGGAAGGCGGAGCCGAAGGTGAGAAGGGCGACAAGAAGGTACCGGGAAGGGAAACACGCCGGAAGAAAAAAATCGGTGCGACTCAACCTTGGAAGGGTGCAAGCGCAATCATTGGCAGCTCAAGACTCCACGACAGTAAATTGTCCCTTCTTAAAGTTTTTTTTTTTCATTTGTTTACCTCGTCGCGCTGCCAAAAAGCTCTTTTTTCCCTACCCAGGGTCCATTCTTTATCCTCGATTCCGATGAAAATGCGTGTACGTATTTTTTTCTCCCACCGTTAAGGGGTTACCCCCGCTTGCGATTTTGGAAAAATCGATTTTTTTTATTGCATTTTTTTGAAGTTTAAGTATCTGAGAATATGTCCTGAAAATTTCAAGTCGATCCGAACAAAATTGACTGAGATATGAGCGTTGAAAGAGAAGAATCCGTGAATTGAAGAACTGAAATTGAAACTTTAAACGCGTTTTTCTCAAAATGGCATTTCTGAAGTCGGTGACCAAGATTACTCGAACACTAATGAACCGATCTTCTTGAAATTTTGCAGGCTTATTTAATACATAAAAATGGAGTCTTTAATCGTTCGATTTTTTTTTTCGAAAAAAAATGGCCGTTTTATAGACAAAAAACGGCCGTTTTTTTTTTCGTTAAAATCGAACCATTAACTTTGACTGTCCGCCATTTTGTGAAAAATGAATATTTTTTAAAATCCTTCGATTAAAGACTAGTTTATACTTATATTTGACTAAATCCATCCGCATTTTTTTTTCAGATGATCCACTTCGCCGCAATGTTGGTCACCGCAAACCGTGTATATAAAAACATTATTTCATTGACGGCCATTTGCCACTAAACAATGTAATATTTTTCAATAAAAAAATTACTGAAAGTTCTTCAAGATGTGTTCTTTAAGATGGTATATTGATCGATTAAAAAAGTTTTGTAGTTTTCTTTAAAAAAATTCATGAAAAAGGCCTTTTTTTTGCGCTACAAGTGGGGGTAACGCGTTAACAGGAGTTGGGCAATTTTGGGCACAAATCCGTAATATCCGGGTCCAAACGTGTCCCCCGAGCCACAATGGCGAGGCACGCTCGACCGAGGCTGCCTCGCGAGGCGTACCCGATCAGTCTGGACGCGGAAAACGACACACGCGAGGGAAGGGATGAGATCTTAAAAAAAAAAAACTTCCACGCTGGGAAGGTGAAGAGGACGCTTCGAGAAATTATCGTGCGTTGTCACCTGTCGGACGAATTGTGAAAGAAAATTATATCGAATTATAACTAACGTTAAATTTCACGAAATAAAAGTTTTACGAAGGTGTCAAGGTTAGTCTTTTTTTTCCATGCCGTTTTTTGCCAAGTCGAACATGTTTTTATTGAATTTTTAATTTTATTTTGGACAAAATTGAGGCACCCAACGTTACGTGGCTGACTGTGAATATCATTACTGTACGTTGCCTCATTATTCGCGACACCCGCAGCAATTATTTCTCCTTCATTCTGTCATGGACGAGTAGCGTAAGTTTTTTTACCCATTCAGAGGGTTAAAGTTATGAGAATTTTTTAAAAATAATCGCCGTGATGAATAGTATTTGCAAAAAAAAACGAAACATTTTAGGAAAATAATGAACATTTTTTTAGTCCTTTTTTTTTCGTTCACCCAAAACAGATGCATTTAAAAACGGATGACTGGAATTCTATACCATCGGTAAAAAAGATTTCTTGGCGTTTCGCATTTGGAATTTAATTATCTTCATTCTGTTGAACGCAAAAGGGGAATTTGTTTTTTTTTCGGAATGCTCAATTTTTTAGCCAATTATACTCGACACAAAAATAGTCGACATATTTTTTTTTGACATGGACTTATGGCTTCATCTACCTTTGGATTGTCGGAAAATAAGGGATGCTTAGATTTTTTTTTAAATTCTAACGAACCACTTGAAATGAGGTTTGGAGCGTTTATTCTGCATGTCTGTAGGTACACAAAATAATTTTTCGTTTAAAAAAATGTGCGTTTCTTTCCCACCGATTGTTTCGGCGAAAAAAAATGGGAATTTGGCAATTTTTTTCGGGCCGCTGGGTGGATGTAGCCCCTTAAAAACATCGAATACTAAATTTTTTCGGTCGCAAAATTTCCGCGCCAGACCCTCCAAAATAAAATTTCTTATAATTGTCACCTTATACAATATGAGGCATTCCACGCTATTTCGCTCGGCTGTGACCCTGGCCATTTTCCATTTGTTTGATTTTTTAACATAAAATAGTATGCTACGCAAGGAGAATTTTCACCAATTTTTGAATTTTTATCGCATGTATTTCAGAAGTTACAATTTTTCGAAAAATCTGGATTTTAGAAAGTTCGGAATCGTTCTAACGCCGATATCTCTTAAATTAATCGATATATCGAAAAATGTCTATAGATCGATATTTTTCATATTATTTCACACTTTCATAAAAAAAATGAAACAAATTTTAAATCATCGTTGTCAACATTTTTTTTATGTTTAAGGTGAAAACTATTTTTTTCAAAGAAGATTGCCATTTTTTGTTGCAAAAAATTCTCTAAAACAATACGATGAATTATATGAATTTTAACGCTAGTCCCATTGTAGGCACATTTTTCATTCTCCTATAATGCATAAATTTCATTATTTCTTCTAGGAAAGTAATGGAAAAATCATTCTTCAACATATTAAATCGGGCTACTATTTGTAAAAGTATCACTACAATTACTAATTGTAACTAAGTATAATCATTATTACTTACGAGTATTATTAGTAATAAAAATTATTAGTAATTCATTTTTAAATTCATAGTCAAAATTCATATAATTGATCATATTGTTTAAGAGAATTTTTCGCAAAAAAAGGGCAATCATCTTTAAAAAAAATACTTTTCACTTTACACGAAATGTTGACATCGATGATTTAAAAAATTTTCCTTTTTTTATGAAAGTCCGAACTAATATGAAAAAAAAACGATCCATAGACATTTTACGATATATCGATTAATTTAAGAAATATCGGCGTTAGAACGTTTTCGAACTTTCTAAAAACCAGATTTTCGAACAATTGTAGCTTCTGAAATCCATGCGACAAAATTTTTTAAATTTGTGGAAATAGTCCTTGCATAGTGTACTAGTTGATAAAAAAAAATCAAAAAAATTAACAACTGTCAGGGAATATGCATATATATATATATATATATATATCGATCTCAATTACTTTATGGTAAATTACGAGTGCTCGCTCCGTCGCGGGCATTCTTGTGTATGAAGAATTTTCTTTATGATACGAGTGAAAGGAAAAGTTTCTTCGGATGAAGAAGCGGCGTCCCTTGCAGAGCTGGCAGAATGCCTGACGTAGATGCATGCGCTTATTGCTCATTCTACCTACGGTGGGCTTTGTCGCGAGGACATTCTTCGATCGAGAGAGCAGCAACGAAGAATCGTCGGAATTCTAACAGTGACGTACTAATTGCTCTTAATTATTTAAAAAAAATGCTTTTTCGCTCGCGTCCCCATATATTTATGTATACAATACATTCATTTCGTTATTATTATTATTATCTTTTATTATTATTATTATTATTTGATTATTTTATCATTTTCATTATTATTTTATTATTTTATCATTTTCATTATTATTATTATTATTGTTATTGTCGTTGTTGTTGTTGTTGTTATTATTAATAGATTAATTTCATACATAATGGGGGCCCTACTTGAATACGGATCAATAATATATTTACATACGTAAATATGTTTTGTTTGCTCCCTTTTGATTAGCATTGTAAATTGTTTCCCCTAGAAGGAGGGGAAAAAAGTATTTATCGTCCACCCTTGACGAGCGGTAATTTCGCGATGCCTCAAGAAGAGGGAAAGCTCTGACGGCGAAGTCTAGAGGATGGCTTCTTATTTTTTATTTCTTTTGTATCGAGGCCAACCCCTTGAGATTTTCTGTTGCCCCTCTCGGGTTTACGAGAAGCAGAGGGAATTTTTTGCCAGCTATGCTTAAAAGTGAACGTGGCAACCATAATTGCATTTTTCACAAACCTTAATTTATGTGTGTCGATTTTTTAATGATCAAAAGTATATCATTTTTTGATCATTATAACTTAAAATATATATATGTACACTTTAGAATAGATACATTGCTTTAATTAAGAAGTAATGTATATATGCATATATAGAAATTACTTTTCAATAACAAAAACATGAATTGCACTTTTCACACACATTAATAGGTATATAGATTTTTCTTTAATTATGAAAGGTGTCTTTTTTTTTTAAATAATGTATCACTATTTCATTGTATATATATAGTAAAGCATTTTATTGTAATTGAAAGTATATATGTATGATGTAAAACCTATACGTTTTTTTTAAATTGAAAGTAATGTCTACATTTATGTATAAATAAATTATGTTTCAATTATTAAAAAAAAACGATTTGGTGTTGCAGTGCTGCCCATCGTAAGACGTAATTTCAATGGCTGACGTTCAAGTACGAGCAATAGAGGCGTGACAATACGACGAAGGCTTTTTTGCTTGAATCGAATTTGATCTCTCCAGAGAAAACTCAATAGTGTCTCGATACCGATCATTTCTGTAGTACGCGAAATAATTCGCGGAAACAAAAATTTGTTTTGCTTCAAATATATATTTCTGTATCATATAGATACATAATATCAAATATATATTTCTGTATCATATGGATCTGTATATATATATATATATATATGTGAATCTTTATGCTATGGATTCATCTTAATGTATACATTTTCATATATATAGAGAAAATACGGAAAATATATTCGAAGCGAAACGAATTTTTGTTTTACATATACAAAATATGTAGAATTTAACCAAGAGTGTACATGTCCTTTCCACTTTTGGTGAATTTCTCTGCCACGTGTTGCCAACGACTGCGATGTCTGGAAGAAAGTCAGAGACTCGTGACTGTATATGCTCGCTGCATGCGCAGGCAGCAGCGGCTACGGGATACGTGGGTAAAACGCTCGCCCTTTATTTTCACCAAAAAATTTTCACCACGGAGAAACTGAGGGCGAGTGTGTCTCTCGTGCTGAGGGGAGAGACGATTGGAGAAGAAAGAGAAAGAAAATGGTAGAAAAAGAAAAACTAAAGCTCTTCGTGGTTGTCTTTTTTCCTCCTCCTCCTCTCTGCACCACTCTCTCTCTCTCTCCCTCTCTCTCTTCATTTTCTTTCGCTTGCATGGACGGTTGAAGAGGACAAGGGTGAAGGGGGGGGGGGGGGGGTAGTTAATGAGAATATCGTAATAGAAAAATTACAATAATTTATTTAAGGGAAGAAAAAATCACTAATTTTCATGATTTTTTTTAAAGAAAAGATTTCTCCACAATTTTTAGACTTGAGGTATGTTTCGTTACTCCTTTCGGCCGTTACATAGTATTTCTCAATTTAAATTAATCATTAAAAATGGCGGAGGTATGGCACGGTTTTCGAAACGGGTTGCGGCGGATGTTTCCAGATGGCGTGACACGTAGCGTCGGCAGGATTGATCTGACAGAAACCGAATGAAAATTTTCGGTTTGCTTATACTCGTGCGCAGAATATGAACCAAGAAACAGTGAGAAATGTTAAAAATCGATCAAATGGTACACAAAGAAACAGAAAAATCTAATTTGCCAAAAGAAATGGCTACATTTT
>OX632359.1:2058498-2075998 GCA_951751655.1 Ophion costatus
ACACTCTTATGGCCACAATTTTGATCGGAAATCAATACGGTTTGAAGATTAATTTGGAAACATATTTTTCTTCTATATGAACCTAACTCTGGCCAAAAAATTGAAAATTGCACTGGTGTGTTAAGGTGTTTAAACGAAGGGGTAACCTTCTTGCCTTTTCTAAATAAGCTTTATGCTATAAAAAGTACATTTTAGACAATGAGATTACCCAAAATTTAGGTTCATATAGAGCGTAATTATGTAAAGAAAATAAGAACCACTTTCAAAAATCATAGGTCGGAAACTTTTTGAGCTAGAGTGTACACAAATTGAAAAAAGTCCTTTCGAGAAAAATGCAGGTGAGACAAAATGACCGAAAACGAAAAATTCACGGCAGTAATTGATTATTTATACTACTTTGGGAACTTATTCTCGAATAGTTTTACTGACAATTTATGGAATTTACAAAATAAAGGAGGAGACACCTTTAGGCAATGAATGAATTGCTGATTTTCATGATTTTTTTTTCAAGGATCCTTCACGGTTTTCCAGAGTCAAGGTATAGTTTATTATTGCTGTAGGCTGGTACGCGGTATTATTTTTATCAACCTCTAAAAATAGCGGAGGGATGGCGCGGTCTTTTGTCAGTTGTCTGACGGCGTGACACGTAGCGTCGGCGGGATTGATCTGAAGAAGGTCCAACGAAGATTTTTCCTTCACTAACACTCGTATGCAGAATATGAACCAAGAAAAAGTGAGAAATTTAAAAAATCGATAAAATGGTACGCTTTGAAACAAAATGATAGCATTTTCCGAAAAAAATGGCTGGAATTAGTAAAAAAAAATTTTTTTATTTATTTTCAAAGGTTCATGTTCTAGACAATATGGTTACAATGATTTATACCGAATTCCATCAGAATCGGCCGATTGGTTTTTCAGCCATACGTCACGCCAGTTTCGAGATTTTTTCAAAATCGCAAGTGGGGGTAACCCCTTTATTCGTGAATGTTAATTGTTCAATAAACTTGTTCAATAAAATTTTTACACGACCTCTGAAATACTTCATACAAAAACGTGCCAAATTTTCAGAATTTTATTGCCATTTGCGATTTGGGTCTCAACATCCTTAAGATCGAGAAGAAAAAAAACGTTTTCAGCTAGAAAATCACTGAAATTGTGGCGGATCGACAGTCTGATCCGTGGAAAGAAAAATGACCACCCGACGTACGCACGTGTCGGCCGAGTGGAATTAGCTCGAGGGGGTGAAGCGCGCAGGATGTGCGGTGATGCCGCTGCGTCATTTACGAGGATCCGAAGCCACTTTATGGCCGCTTAACCGACCAATCGGACTCTTATTTACCGGAAAGGTAACATCGGTAGCGGGCGGGCACTAAACCGACGAGGATCGAATATTCATTCCTAACGAGGGCGAAGTTTGTATCGATGTACCGCAGGTGCAGCATCCCTATATTCATATGTACAGGGTGGTCCAAAAAGTGACGCTCTAAATGAAAATTATGAAGAAAAAACTTTTTTTTTAAATCATTTTTTGGCTTTTTGTATCCACTTGCCTCGCGGATTTTTTATTACTCGTTTCGTCGACACGACGTCCATTTTTGAGCAATAAATAAATGAACAACTGAACACCAACGTGCCGGTGATTTTAATCGAAAGTTTGAAAAAATGGTTTTGTGAGGGATTTTCCTCTTTTTTTAAATTGAATTCTTTTTATTAATATCGAAAATCGTTTTTTCGGAAAAAAAAATTCGATACTTTTAAGATCTGTCTGATGAAATGTTCATCAAAGCTCATCTTGGGATTCTGACATTTACCAATTTCTTTTTTTTGTGGAATTTCGATTTTGGGGATGATTGATCGACAATTTCGAAGTCAGTAGGACAATTTTTTTTATCTGGATATACATCCTGCCCGAATTGAATTTAATCTGAGCCATATGTTGGATTTTTTTTCACTCGCGAAACTCGTCTGACGTCAAAACTAAATATTCATCCCCAGAATCGAAATTTCACAAAAAAAGTCAGGAAATATCGGAAGCAGAAGGTGAGCTTTCGTGTAAAAAGCACAAAACAGGTGTCAAACGTATTTAAATTTTTTCAGCTCTTTAAAAACGACCCGCGGGATTTTTCGTTTTTTTGCAGTCGCAGAAGGGCAAGGATGGGGGAAGAAATCAACTTTGATTTCCGTCAGAAGTAAGAGAAAAAAAATTGGTACGAGAGGAATGGTTTTGAAGTTCCCATCGTTCGAATGCGGAAATTTTCCTTTGTTTTTTTTTTCATTATTTTTTATCAACATCTAGAATATTTTTTGGCAGATTGAGGCTACCCATTCCTAATATAAGGATTCTGGAAAACATTTTAGTGATTTTCATAGATAGAATGAGCCGTGAAAAAATTGGGTATTGCAAAAAAAAAACGTTCAGCACCGTTGCGAGGATCGGTCACTAAAGTTCACATGATAAAAAAAATACTTATACTAGATCAAACGACTCCCAATGGTTTTAGAAATACTTCCAAGCGCAGAGTACTTACACAAATGAGAAAAAATCAGAAACTATACTACAGGAAAGCTCGAAAAAATAAAATATTTCTTTTTAGCGAAAAGTAAAAAAGACCGTAGAAGCTCGATGGGGGATGATTCGACAAACAAGGAAAGATCGCAAGGACGAACTCTCCGATTTCGATCAAATTTGGCATGTCTGTAGAATGGATAAAAAAAGGCGACACGAATTTTTTTATATCTGCGGAACCGGATTTTTAAGGCTTGAAACGCATCCTCCAAAATAGGGGTGTTTTTCGTTGGAAATTTGTTCTTATTAAACGTTGTTGAATTCCGAATTTTTTTCATCTCTCGTACCGTTAAAACGTCATCAACGTAAAACGAAAAATCACCCCTATTTTCGAGAGTGCGTTTAACCCTTTAAAAATCGGGTTCCTCAGATATAAAAAAATATATATAATTATATGTAAAATAAATATGTAAACAAATATGAAAAATATCATTCAATTTTAAAAATATAAAATTAAAAAATAAACGTTGTTGAATTTCGAAATTTTTTCATGTCCCGTACCGTTAAAACGTTACCAACGAAGAACGAAAAACCACCCCTATTTTCTAGGGTGCGTTTCAGCCCTTAAAAATCGGGTTCCGCATATATAAAAAAATGCATATAATTATATTCAAAATATTTTATGTAAAAAAAACTTGAAAAATATGATATACCTTTAAAAAAATTAAAATAAAAAGTAGACGTTGTTGAATTTCGAAATTTTGTTAATATCCCGTATCGTTAAAACGTCATCAGACGAATAAAACGAACCTCCCTCCCTATTTTCAAGGGTGCGTGTCACCCCTTGAAAAATCGGGTTTGTTTGAGTTTGTTTGAGGAAATTTTTTTATATCCCGTATCGTTAAAACGTTATTAGACGAATAAAACGAAAACCCCCTATTTTCAAGGGTGCGTTTCACCCCTTAAAAATCGGGTTCCGCAGATATAAAAATATACATTATATGTAAAAAATATGAAAAATATCATATAATTTTTAAAAATAAAAATAAAAAACAAACGTTGAATTTTGAGATTTTTTCATATCCCGTTTGCATATAATATGCATAATCTATACATATACATTATCTATATAGATTATATGGGATATAATATACATTATGGGATATAATATACATTATATCCCGTATAATCTATATAGATAATGTATATGTATAGATTATTCATATTATATGCAAACGGGATATGAAAAAATCTCAAAATTCAACGTTTGTTTTTTATTTTTATTTTTAAAAATTATACGATAATCTATATAGATAATGTATATGTACGTACGTAATGTATATTATAATACACATTATGTGCAAAATATACATCATATGTAAAAAAATATGAAAAATATCATATAATTTTTAAAAATAATAATAAAAAACAAACGTTGTGGAATTTTGACATTTTTTCATATCCCCTACCGTTAAAACGTTATCGACGAAAAACAAAAAACCACCCCTATTTTCGAGGGTGCGTTACACACGTAAAAATTTGCCAAATTTCGTCGAGATCGCGATTTCTCCATCCGAGGCAAGGAGATTTTCGTTTTAGACGTGACTTTTTCGGTCACCCTGTATATCAGTGTTTATACATAAAACCGTACACCCTCTCCCATCGTACAGGCCAATATACCTCTAAACTGTGTGCACTAGCTATCTACGTATATTCGATATCCTCTTTCGTGCACGCCCACTCGGTGTGGTCTGCATACGAGATGACCGGCGTCAACTTCGCTCGTTTCCCACATAAATATATAAACCGTGGGCAGGGTGGAGGGGGGGGGGGCTCTGACTACTGGAGCGCCTCAAAAACAGATTCCAAATGACTTGTTAACCACTTTTCCGGAGGATCGATTTCGCCCGCGCGCCTTGCCACGGCTTGTGTACACACGAGGCAAATTGCTTGACGGATATTACTCGTGGCGCGGATAATTCATTTGTCGCGGAATACGCGTGGAACACCGACTTTATTCATAGTCCACTGTGGGATATACGTACATTTATATGCATAAGCGCCACTGGTGGATAGGGGTCGGGCTTCTGCTCTGGTGGTGCTTCGAGTTAAGGGCTGACACCGCTGCAGAATTTTCGAAAAATTGTTTTTTTTTTTTAAGGGTGTTGAGTCCCATATCGCAAATGATGATAAAGTTCTGAAAATTTGGTATGTTTTTGTACGAAGTATTTCAGAGGTCGTGTAAAAATTTCACGACAATTAGGAAGCTCGTTATTGAACAATTAACATTCACAAATTAAATGTTGTTTTATGGAAACTGATGTAACTTTGCAATAAGTTTTTTTTTTGACCTCTCAATTTTATAATATCTACAATATACTGAAAGCAACGGAAACAAAACGAAGTTTATTGATACATTTTTTTTTATTTCTTTTAAAAATTGTTCTTAACAAAATGTTAATTTTTTAATAACGAGCTTCCTAATCGTCGTGAAATTTTAACACGACCTCTTAAATACTTCATACAAAAACATACCAAATTTTCCGAATTTTCTTATCATTTTTTATTTCAACCCTTAAGGAGGTTGAAGTAATGATGATAGAATTCGGAAAATTTGGTATGTTTTTACACGAAGTATTCAGGCGGTCGTGTAAAAATTTCATGACGATTAAGAAGCTATTTATTGAACAATTAACATTAACGTGTTTCATAGGGACTCAACATCCTTATAGGAGCTACGATCACTTTCACGGGGTGAAAAAATAGTCTCAATTTGTTTGACCCACAGCTGCTCTGACGAGGAACATCCCTCAGGTGACACCCTTCGATTTTGTTGAAATTTGGATATGTTATAGAGCACCGAAAAGTAAGCGATACGTATTTTTTTTGTCGGTGGAAAAACGGTTTTAAGGGGTGAAAACGTTCCTCGAAAATAGGGGTGTTTTTCGTTTTTCCTCGATAACGTTATCGTTCTCATATCCAATGTATATATAGTACACGAAAAAATAAACATTGTTGTAATTGGAAAATTTTTTATTTCTCGTACCCGTAAAATGTCGACGAAAAAAGAAAAGCATCCTCTTTTTTGAGGGTGCGTTGCACCCCTTAAAACCGTTTTTCCGCCGATAAAAAAAAAATACGTATCGCTTACTTTTCGGTGCTTTATAAAATATCCAAATTTCAACAAAATCGAAGGGTGTCACCTGAGGGTCGTTCCTTGTACAAGTTTGGAGAGTGATAAATAATTGAAAAATTGAAAAAAAATACTACAATGCAGTTTCGACTCTTGTGTGTAAGACCATGCCGATTATTTTCAAGTCGTTTAATGTTTTATGTAAAAAAAATGCTGAAAAACGGCTGGGGTTGATTCAACCCCCGATGACGGTTAAGGGTTAAGAGATACTTCGGAGCATTTAGATTGAGGGGGGGAAAAGTTTGGTAGCTGTAAAACAAAGAGCCCCAATTTATCATTTTTTTTTAATTTTTAAATTTAAAATTCAAATTTTTTTTTCCAAATTCAAATTTGCGTCAGTTCCACTGCGTGCCGCAGAGCGTTGCAAATTCAACGTGTCTCGCGAGAATGTCTCCAACGTCACCATCCTGTATAATTTTATAATATATTTTTTTTTTATTCATTTGAAGATATGACTAATAACATTCTTGAATATAATTATCCTCTTACTTGTCCTTCCACCAAAAAAAATCGCGAAAAGTCACTTAATTTTAGACGTTGGCAGTTTGATATATATATGAGGTATTTCACGTGGATCCGGTGGACTTTTTCCCTGACCTCCGCCAATTCGATTTATTTTTTTTTATCTGATTCCATTGATTCTAAAAGACACTGATTTTTTTTATTATTTTTTTCGAAACAACCCTTAGCCAAAAAAAAATTTTTTTGCAAAAAAAATGCCCCGATTTAAAAATCTGAAAAAATTCCCAAAAATGCGTGATTATATGTAAAAATTTTCCAGCTATCACCCGCAGTGGAAATATGATTTTTTCGTTAGCGGTCAAGCAGTTCTGGTATTAATTTCAATTGGAGTCGTATTCAGCACACAAAAAATCATATTCCCACTGCGGGTGATAGCTTGAAAATTTTTACATATAATCACGCATTTTTGGGAATTTTTTCACACCTTTTAATCGGGGAATTTTTTTCAGAAAAAAATGTCTTTTAGCGTCAATGGAATCAGATTTAAAAAAAAGAAATCGAATTGACGGGGTTCAGGGAAAAAGTCCACCGAATTCACGTGGAATACCTCATATATATATATATATATATTTCGATTATATATAATTCGAATTCTTTTTTTATTTCATTATAACATATATATATATATATATGTTATAATGAAATATTTACTCGAAAAGAGTTTTCGTCAACAGTAGAGGAGAGAAAAAAAGCTGTTGTGAGAATAAGTTGCGAGTGCACAACTGTGTGCGTCTGTGTGTGTTTTCATCTGTGTGGAGATTAAGTCCTGGGAAAAAGCGAGCATTGCAGAATGAGCAGCTAACTCTTCGCATATTATATCTATATACAGGGTGTCTCGGATAAAGTGTAACGAGCTTATACCTCAATTTTGGGTTTGTTTGGGTCATACATCAAATCATAAAGTATGGATTATCATTTTTTTAATGTTTCAACCAAAAGTTGCATCAATTAAGAAGAGGAAAAGGATTAAAACGTCAAGTTGACGTTCGGAGTAACAATCAAGCTCGTGTCAGGGTCAATTTTGAATTAAAAAAAAATTATAAGCCCCTTTTCAATGTCTGTTTTTGAAGCTAACCTCGTAACCTTTTCAATACACTGGGGATAAATATTTTGTTCGTGGCTCAAGGTACAATCGATGCAAAAATACATATTGGATGAGCTTCAAACATTTGCCTTTCTTAAAACGGAAAAAAATCACGATGACCTTCACATGACCTTCGCAATTTCGCTCAAGGTCGAACGAGGAGCCTCATCCTTTTTCTTGTCGTTAGCAACAAACTTTTGCTCGAAACGTCGTCCATTACGAGGCACTCTGAGGTGGTAGCTTTTATAACCGGAAGTGCCCTTATACCTGTATACATTTGTATATATGTTATACAAAAATGTTGACTATTTATACATATTTTATTTTGACAATTTGTAAACATTTTACAGAAAGTTTTGAAATTATCGACTTTCGTCTGTCGACGGATTTTCCAAATATAACATTTCCAAAATATTTACGGAAATTTTTAACGCGATCCGTTCAAAAAGTAGGAAGTTATGGGCGCTTATAGGTAGATTTCGCGAACGGGCGAACTTTAAGGGTGTCATCCCATGTGACAGCTATTTTTTTCGATTTTTTTGGGAAGTTCTTCACGAACCATTAAAGGAAACTTTCTTCGAGTTTTTACCACAAATGCATTAATATTTTTACAGACCCTCGGAATTTTATGAAAGAAATATAACGATTTGAATCGTTATTTTTTGCAATGTGGGCGCAAAATGTTTTTTTCTTTCGATTTTTTTGGACCTGTTACATGAGATGACCGCCTCAAACGCGTTTTTCTGAAAATTATGTTACAAAGATAGCACGGTATCTAAAAAACCGTTGCACTCATCAATGAAAAATGTTACAAGCTTCTGTTACGTATCAAAAAGCGCTGCTTGAACGAAGGAATTTTTTTTTTGACCCATAGTTTTTCTTTCGTCAACAAAAGCAGAGCGTTTTTTTCACAAAAAAAGATATTTTTCTAAAAAATATCGCCTTTTTTCAAAAATCCATATTTTATCGAATCCTTCGTCCTAGCACTGCATCATTTAATTAAAAAACTAACCGCGTTTGATTTCTTCATTTGTAAATGTATTTCAATACAAAAATGGTAAAAGATACATAAAACCATACTCTTGAATGTTAAAAAAAACAACAACAAAATGAAAATCTGCACGCCACGACCCAGCAAAAAATTTACGAATTGTTCTATTATTTCGGCCACGAGCTCACGTAGAATTTCCATTTTTTTCCGTAGTGCTTAAGCTTTCAACGCAAATATTACTCACCACGAAAATACGCTGCCGTTGTTTTTCGAAGATGACTCGAAAAATCCTTGATGATCATATCTTTTTTTGTCGCAAAATCTCCGCGCACGATTCTTAAGGGCGGGGTAAAGTTAATTCGGCGAAAAAAGGCATGTTTTAAAGATTTTTTTTTTGCATAATTAATAGTGTTCGTTTATTGAAAAATTTACATATAATAAAGTAACATTTGAACAACATTCTCCTAAATTTGCATTGCAAAATATTCAAAATTGAGCGAGTGAAAATTAAACCCCGGAGGCGCCTCGAAAAAAAGTTGGTTTGCGGTGTGCACCATAACACGCAACAGAATCATCTGAAACAAAAAAATCAAAATGCATTTGTTGAAGGAGATGTTTCTCGAGGTGATGACGGGAGGATTTTGTTTTTTTTCAATTTTTCGATCTTTCGTAGCACTTGGGAGCCAAAAACCCGATTTTCGCTAAAAAAAATCGGCTAATTTGTTGTTGATAAATTAGTAATTATTAAAAAAACAAAAAAGCTCTCGACAATACCTGGTGAATTGTGTGAAGAAGTACTGTGCAAAATTTCAAAGCTATTGGTCCAGTAGATTTTGAGTTATCGTGCACACGGACTTCAAATATGACAAGTCTCAGAAAAACGGTTTGAAAAACGCAGAAGAGTTTGGTCGCTTAGCGCTCATTGCACATAAGTTTGAGAACACTTCTCGATTGCATAAAAATCTGAGAAAATTCATGCATATTAAAGGTACTCAAAAGATTAATTTTGCATAATAATAATTCCAAAATGTTATTAACAAAATGATGAAAAAAAAAAATTAGTCAACAAATTTCCCCGCAACCCAATTTTTTTTCGCGATTCGTTCATTTTTCTGAATACGTATGAATTTTTTCAGATTTTTCAATTATCTTTGAATTTTTAGAAATTCAAAATAAAACTCGATAATTTTCTTATACTCGCTCAAAGTCGTCGATGCCAGGTCCGTAGAGCAAAAGGCTTCCATCAAGATGATCGAGAGCATCTTTTTGCGTTTGTCTACGCAAAGCTCTTTCTTCTTTACTGTCGTGCGCCGCTTGCTCCTCTGCTAACTACTAATATACTGCTAATCTGCTAATCTGCTGATACTAATATACACTATGCCTCGAATATACATAACGGGACCGGAACAGGCCGGTTTATCAAGAAATTTATTCGGGCTCGAAAAATACAATAGCGCGCCGCGCTATTGTATTTTTATTTCATTTAAAAATTTTTCATTTAAACATTTCATTTTAAACATTTCATTAAAAAAAAAAATTTTTAATGAAAAAAAAACAAAATTTCAATACTTTACCCCGCCCTTAAGGGATAACACCACTTTAGCGGCAGAAAATAAGGCCTAACCTTGAAAATTGATTTTGGAAGTATGAAAAAAGAAATAGGATTTCTTTTGAGAGGGTTTATTTAACACGTGTTAAAGTATAAACAAATTTTTATTATTTTTCCAAAACCCTAGAGTGGTGTTACCCCTTAAGGAACACATTGAAACAGTCACCCTGTATATTTGCAACGCACGGACCAGTTAGCGTTGTTCTCTCCCTTTTGGCCCTGTCTGCTTCTCAACGTTTCAACAATGGTCTTGTTTTTACGAGCCGAACTCACCGGCTCTCATTTAGCATTCCTCTTCCACCAGGGGCCACGCCAACCAGCAGAGAGCAACCCCTTTATGCAAAGTACACAATAACGCGGGGCGAATTAATAAACGTATCGAATCGTAAGCCCCCTACGTCATCGCTCTCGCGCCCCCTCTTCTTCTCACCCTCCTGTCAGCGACGATTTTTTTCGGACACTTTTCGGGCGTTCGCACAACGTCCGATATCCGGTCGCGGTTTTTTGTCCACCGGGAACAGCGGTGAATACGTATAGGAGAGAATCCCAATTGGCCATTTATGGTCACGGGAAAAAATAAAACACGTACACACAAAACAAGGAAGTAAGTGAATTGAAAAGTTCCATGTTGCCCCCTCCTTTCTTCGCGATCGAGGGATGCACTGTGGGATATTCTTTAATTTCTGACAATTTTTCCAAGCTTGGGAAAATTCGGTTGGAAGGAAATAATTTTTCATTATTTGGTGCACATTGTTGGGGTACGTGAAAATTCATTGCTGGAAATAACTTCTCGGGAACCTGAAGCTCATCACTATGTGACGTCAGCAGGCTGTCAGAACCGGAAGTGACGTACTTCGGCAAAGTCGTAACCCGGATGTATTGTCGTACGGAAAATTGGGCCCGTTGACCGCTACACAGATTTTGTCATTGACAGCCCGAGTAAAAATGAATATATATAAACATATATAATTGTATATTAAGGAAGCTTTCCAGTGTGACAGCCCGAAAAATCGCTGTTTTTCGCGATTTTTTTTTTTAAAGAAAGAATAATCTAATCGGTCTGGTTTTTTTTTGTATATTAATTGGGTATTGAAGAATACAAAACAATTGTTTAAAGATCGATTTATTTATTAATTAATATCTATAAAAATGATGAAACAATTGTTGCAGAAAATGCACTTGGATGTGGTGTCCACGTTGGGGGTCACAATTTTGATCTGAAACAAAAAACACAAAAAGATTATTGATCGGTATATAATTGGCTTTCGTGCTATGGAGGCTTTTTTTTTTTTTTTTTTTTTGCAAAAATGGCGCCGGTTTGAACAAAAAGTATCGATTTTAGCATTTTTTTTGGCAGTTTTTTTTACAAAAAAATAGGAAGATGTCAAAAAAAAAAAAAGCTTCCATAGCACGATAAACAATGACGTTAAGAATATTGTGTAAAAAATTCAACTCGATAGCTTTAAAACTCTGCCCTCCAAGTTGGACACCGTTTTGAAAAATGCTGTTTCGAGAAAAACGCGTTCAAAGTTTCGCTGTAGCTGTAGCGCTCCGTTGCCTTCTTCCAAGAAATGCTGTACAGTAACCGAAATAATCTGAATTTCGGCATGAACATTTCAGGGAATATTCGGAAGAGTGTATACTATTCGATAAAGCAAAAAAAAAAAATCGATTTTTTGAAAATTTCACACTGGAAAGCTCCCTTAAGAATTCCGTCCGTGCCACCAGGCAGGACGTCCTCATTGCCGAAAGTGTCTTCCGCAAAGATACGAAGTATAACGTCGTCGTCGACGACGAGGACTACGTCCTGCCATGTCCTTCTTATACGTTTACAGGAACGAGTAAGAAAGCAGCCACGCTCTTTCTACACATGTTCTCTCGCATATCGCGACCTCTTTTTCCATATATCACCTTCTCTCTCGGGGATGCAACGTCGTGCCAGGGTTCAGACAGGAGGAATAAGTTATCCTGTCTCCATGCCTGTTCTCCTATCTCTCCTATCTCTCCTCTCTCTCTCTCTCTCTCTCTCTCTCTCTCTCTCTCTCTCTCTCTCTCTCTCTCTCTCTCTCTCTCTCTCTCTCTCTCTCTCTCTCTCCCCCTCCCTCTCTCTCCTCTCTCTCTCTCTCTTTCCGTCTCCCCACCCACGGTACATCGTTCATTTTATCATCTCGATTTTCGCTACACTGCCACACGAATTACGTACTCTTCCGTACGCGTCGAGTCTGCAGGCTTATCTTCGGTTTTATGTATATACATTTATATACATTTTTTTTTCCGTACGTGATATAATTATAAATAAGTATGTATTGAAATATATTCTCGACATATACGTGAAACGAATTTTCGACATGCACGCGAGCAAAGCAGTGGGCGAAAACCGAAATTATATATATACATACGTATATATATATAGGGTGTGCGATTAAGGGGTCGATTAAGGGGGACTCAGAGTATGTTTTATTTATTTATTACTTTTTGATGGTTATTTATTACTTATTTGTTACTTTTTATTAGTTATTTATTGTCACATTCGGAAGGGATGCGTGCATAATATTTTCGTCTCCCTCTTTGTTGCCTACGCCTAGCGTAATAGCACGAGATGAGGGTGAAAAGGGATAGTGCGTGGGAACGAATAGAATGAAGGAATTGACGCGAGGTTTCGGTACGAAGGAATAATTCGACAGACTTGTGCACAATTGACACTATGTTATTTATTATAAGATACCAGGCGGGTTAAGGGGCTATATAATTGTGACACTTTCGAAAAATCGATTTTTCTTTGCCTTTTTCGATAGATTACAATTTCAAGAATATCTTGTGGAAATGTCAAGGCCGTATCTCTAATACTCCCAATCAAAGAACGGACTGTTCTTTTTTCAATTTTCGAAAACATTTACGGTTGTGTTTTAGATGATAAGGTTATAAAGATTTAGGCCAAATTTCATCAGAATCGGCTATACGTCACGTTAGTTCTGAAAATGCAGTTTAGAAGACGGTGCCATACCTCCGCAATTGTCAAAGATTGTAAAAAAAAAAAACACACACACAACAGTCAGTAAATGTTTTCTTCGCCTAAAGCTATCCCTCTCTCTCTCTCATTCTCACCCTCTCTCGATCCAACATCATACAATACGTTCATTTTTTCTCTTATGCGCTTATATATACCGGCTTTCCGGTATCCAGCGCCGGGTGAAATGGGATCTAGCCGGATAACGCGATATCTCGAGACGTCAGCGCGACGTCTCTCGCGCCAGCTCAGAGCGCGGTCTTACTTCCGGCTCTGATCGGTCCACCGTAACGCCCACGTCGCCCCCAATAGACACTGTACTATATACACGGCTCATTTTTATTTATATTTTGTTTTCTTTCCTTGCTTCTTACACCGCTTTTATTTTGAATCTATGCGCTCTCGTTATTATCAGGGTGACGATTCTATCTGCACGCACGCACGCACGCACACACGCTTCAGTTTTCGTTAAGGCGTTACCCCCACTTGTAGCGCAAAAAAAAGGCCTTTTTCATGAATTTTTTTAAAGAAAACTACAAAACTTGTTCAATCGATCAATATACCATCTTAAAGAGCACATCTTGAAGAACTTTCAGTAATTTTTTTATTGAAAAATATTACATTGTTTAGTGGCAAATGGCCGTCAATGAAATAATGTTTTTATATACACGGTTTGCGGTGACCAACATTGCGGCGAAGTGGATCATCTGAAAAAAAAATGCGGATGGATTTAGTCAAATATAAGTATAAACTAGTCTTTAATCGAAGGATTTTAAAAAATATTCATTTTTCACAAAATGGCGGACAGTCAAAGTTAATGGTTCGATTTTAACGAAAAAAACGGCCGTTTTTTGGCTATAAAACGGCCATTTTTTTTTCGAAAAAAACAATCGAACGATTAAAGACTACATTTTTATGTATTAAATAAGCCTGCAAAATTTCAAGAAGATCGGTTCATTAGTGTTCGAGTAATCTTGGTCACCGACTTAAGAAATGCCATTTTGAGAAAAACGCGTTTAAAGTTTCAATTTCAGTTCTTCAATTCACGGATTCTTCTCGTTCAACGCTCATATCTCAGTCAATTTTGTTCGCATCGACTTGAAATTTTCAGGACATATTCTCAGATACTTATACTTCAAAAAAATGCAATAAAAAAAATCGACATTTCAAAATCGCAGGAGGGGGTAACCCCTTAATGCGTTGTTAGAAATGGTTCATTTCGGTGCTGAAGAGCAAAAAGGAATACATCGCCCCCAGCATGAACATCTAGCCTATCGAACCGCACGTAAAATTACATGCATGAAACAATTTTTTATATCCGGTGTTTTGTAGTGAAAAAAAATTTCTAAAAAAATCGTAGACCCTCAGGATAGTCTAGGCAATGACATATATTTTTTTAGAAATTTAATCTCGGGTCGTGTCTAACGCTGGACCATCCCGAAGTAACGTTCTTTGTCAGTCCCCCACGGAGACACTACCGTTCTTCATGCATCACTGCAATTCTTATCTCAACAGGCTTTCCACCGTCATCTCTTCCCTCGGCCGTCCACCATTACCCATATTTACAAGTTCGATCGATCGGGATAGAAGTTGCCATTAAACTCCCCCCCCCCCCTCCTCCCCCCAGATTCGAACCGCCACCTACCGGTTGCGACACCACTGCATCCATTTATTCGCATCGCTGAAAAATCGTCGCGCTAAATGCGTCCCTCCCTGCCGAGTAGCTCCAAGTTACATGGGTAAGAAAAGGACCTCGAATGCCGTCGAAGAAGAAGACGAGGAAGTGGAAGCAGCAAAAGAACTCGAGGAAGAGTACGAAGAAGAAAAAGTGCGATTCAGCGAGAGAGAAAAGGAGAATCCAAGCAGCGTCGAGAGCGAGCGAAACGCGCGTCCAACGAGCGCGGAAAAAGTTTCTTATCCGCTCAAAAGTATATGAGCTCAGCCGCGTGGGAGCGCGATGAGCCCACCAACGGCGGGTTATGCTGATGCCTTTTGCGTATGGGGCTCGTCGTCTTCCTATCGCATTCCAACGTGGCATTATATATAATATAAAACTGCTATATGTATACATTTGTATGGGGTCAATCTGACCCCCGACGCTTTTCAGATCGTTGTATTTCGCTAAATATGCATTTTTGTTTTTTTTTTGTCGAGACGTTTGTTGTAGTTTTTGTAGTATTGTAGTATCGTTTATTGATCGTCATTTTATGGCCTAAAATTTATCTTTTAAGGGGGGATTGTCTTTTTTTTCGCAAAATTTACCGCTTTTTGTGAATTTTTTTGTGAAGAAAGTATACAACGGAAAACTTGTGAAACTTGGCATATAGTTTTATTGATCTGTTTACTACATACAAAAAAAATTTTAAACAATGTCATCAAAAAATCCGCCTCCCACCCCCCTCGACGCGCGATGGTCCTTTTTTGATGGTGTGCACGATTACAGCCTTCACGTTCATCCTGCAACAAAAACCCAAAAAGCATTTTACTTTAAACACATATAGCTATCGTTTGATGAAGCAAAAAAGCAATACGTTTAATAGTTTTTTATTTATAACAAAAAATCGATCAATTTTTTTCGAAAAATCGATACTTCAAGTTCAAAACGTCACCACATCGTTAATTTTTTTTTTCCCTTCATCGGACGATAGCTATATGTGTCTAAAGTAAAATGCTTTTTGGGTTTTTGTTGCAGGATGAACGTGAAGGCTGTAATCGTGCACAGCATCAAAAAAAGGACCATCGCGCGTCGAGGGGGGTGGGAGGCGGATTTTTTGATGAAATTGTTTAAAAAATTTTTTGTATGTAGTAAACAGATCAATAAAACTATATGCCAAGTTTCACAAGTTTTCCGTTGTATACTTTCTTCACAAAAAAATTCCCAAAAAGCGGTAAATTTTGCGAAAAAAAGACAATCCCCCCTTAAGGCCTTAGACCACAGTAACGGGGATAAAATCATGTGCGAATTGAACACTTTTTTTTCGTACCTCAAAGTTTTTCACTCATAAAATTAGTTACACATCTATTCAGCATGAATAGAAAGCTGTTAGAAAATAAATAATTTTTTTTTCAGTGTACAAAACGGCCGACTACTCGAAACTTCTCGAAACACCTTTTTCCCAATTGGCGCGACAAATAACTTCAACAGTTTTCACTCGATTCACTTCAAATTTTAAAGTTGGATTCCAACTTGCATTTCGCAGAGAAGTACGTATGGAATTTCTGATTAATCGCGAAAACTTCTCATTTTATGAGCAGTTTTAACGAAATTTTTCACTGAAAGTTCATTTCTTAAGTTCAAATACCTACAGATTTTGAATAAAACAATATTTTTTTGAAAATGCCGGTTTTCTTTCTCCAAATGTATATATCTCGGAAACTAGACGTAACTGAAAAAAAATGTATATACATAAAAGTCGTAGTTTCGTGTTAGCTTTCGAGCGGACGACTTGAAATAATTTTCACGTTCCGGTAACGCTGATTTTTTACCAAAAAAAAGGGAAAATGATTTTTTTTATTCAAAAATGGCAATTTTTTTGGCTGAAAAAACTAGTCTTTCACTATTTCTGATGATATCGCAAAAAAAAAAAATCGCTAGAGTGGCACGGATCGGGATTCTAAGGTAAAAAAAAATGAAGTCACACAAATTAATTTTTTTATACCGGAATCTCGGCCCTTGCCACTCTGACAATTTTTTTGCGATATCGTCAGACATACTGGAAGACTCTGTAATTTTTTCAGCCAAAAAAAACCTGTTTTTGAATAAAAAAATTATTTTCCCTTTTTTTGGTAAAAAGTCGGCTCTACCGGAACGTAAAAATTATTTCAAATATTCCGCTCGAAAGCTGACACAAAACTACAACTATTATGTGCATACATTTTTCTTCAGTAATCTCAAGTTTCTCAGATATATTGATTTAGAAAAAACGGCATTTTCTAAAATGTTGAATTAAAAAATCTGAAAAAATTCACATAGAATGCCGTTTAGTAGTACTTTGATATAACCAATTATGGGGCAGATCTGAGATGGTCGAAAAAAAGTGGCTGAATTGACGGAGAATTCCTCATATATATATATATATATCCGACGGTTAATCCCGAGCGAGTGATAAGAGTACTTGTACAACAACTTGTATTATGCACGCAAATATTTTAATCGAGGAACTGAAAATACGTTCAGACACCAAATTTCAAGATGATCGATCAAGATTTAGTATTAAAAAAAAAAACGATGCTAAAGAAATTTAAATATCTTTAGCCTAGAGTTGATTGAAAAAATGGTGCAAACATTTGCTCGTATAAAGAATGCTCAAAGCGTTGGCCACCACTTGCAATGCACGCTTGCAATCTGATTCGCATCGATTTTGCTGTCTTATCAATCACGGAAGTCCGTATCAACGAATGGCCTCTAAATCGACTGCAAACTTCCGCCACGAACCACTGCACATGGGGTCAATCTGACCCCAGACGCTTTTCAGATCGTTGTATTTATCTAAGTATGCATTTTTGGTATTTTTTGTGAAAACGTTTATTGTAGCCGACGACCCTTATTATGTGGCCCAAATTTTATCTTTTAAGAAAAGTATGAATT
>OX632359.1:2080998-2105998 GCA_951751655.1 Ophion costatus
ATTTATAGGAGACAGCACGCCAATGGCATACCGGATGTCACACGCTTCAATTTGTTATCTACACTGTGAAGCCTCGTGGGTACGTGAGTCCATTTATATGTATAGATATACATATAGATATGGCTCCCATGTACACGCAGTTGTCCCCGTCATGTAACACGCATTCGTCGGAACGCTCGTTATGTCGCACTATCTGCAAAGCGTCCCCCCTCCTCCCCCCCCATACGCGGACCCCGTGTATGTATTACGCAAGCCACGTATACCGTCATTATTTCCTTCTTTCACACGAAGGCCGCCCACACGTATCGCTCTTCGTTCTTGCGCAATTGACGATCGAAAAGCACATCCGAAGAATTGATTTTTTCATCCGGAATGATCATTTGTACCATCATCCGGTATGAGGAACGAGAAAAAACGATAATTTTTTTTTCCATTTTTCCATAAACGTCAACAATTTTCCGGAACGTGACGCAAACTTCCGGGCGGAAAAATATGAGGTGGCGGGTAGGAGGGGGTGGGGGGGTCATATTCACTGACTGTGAGGATGTTTCTACATCGGGTAAAAAATAGCAAAACAAGCATCAAGCTCTTGCGTGGTGCACGGAGAATCACTTCCTGCCATGGAAATTACAGGAAAATAGATGTCATTTTCAATAACAGGAAAATATATCTACTTTCAATGCGAGGAAAATAGATGTAATTTTTAATGACGGGAAAATAGAGGTCATTTTCAATGTCAGGAAAATAGATGTCATTTCCAATGACAGGAAAATAGATGTCAGTTCCAATGACAAGAAAATAGATGTCATTTTCAGTGACAGGAAAATAGATGATATTTTCAAGGACAGGAAAATAGATGTCATTTTCAGTGACAGGGAAATAGATGTAATCTTCAATGACAGACAAGTAGATGTCGTTTTCAATGGCAGAAAAATGCATGTCATTTTTAATGACGAGAGAATAGATGACATTTTCAATGAGAGGAAAATAGATGTCATTTACAATGACAAGAAAATAGATGTCATTTACAATGACAGGAAAATAAATGCATTTTCCAATGGCAGGAAAATAGATGTCATTTTCAATGACAGGAAAATAGATGTCATTTTCAATGACTGGAAAATAGATGTCAGAAAGAGGCAAAAGAAAAAAGGGTACCTAGTTAGCGACCTGACTTTTAAAGTCAAGATCCGAGGCTATCAAACAAAGTACTAACAAATGAATTTTTTAAAATTAATCCCAAGCGATCTCAACCCCTCGATCCAGTGACCGTTCCATAAATGAAAAGCACTCTTAATTGAGATTGAAATGTGCTTAGTTGCAATGAAATAAGTTTAGTATCCTTTAGCAAATTATGTCTACAATAGTCCCTCGACCATTTTTTTAAAGATACTTATTTAGCTATCGACAATATAAATTTAAAAAAAGACTTTGCACAAGAATCAAAATAAGGGAGAAAAGATATTAAAAAAGACCTTTCGTCGCAATCCAACGATGCAAACTGCAACACCATACTCCTATTGCACTCTCTTTCTCTCTGTCTCTATCTCTCTCGCCAGCACTTTTTTCATGACAGGCTCGAAGATCGACTGCGCGATACTTTGCAGCCGATGCATCATGATAATTCACTCCGCGATATTTTATTACGTGAGCTCGCGGGTTCTCGTGTTTCATAAATAAAACGTTTTCTCTATGAAAAAGGCTATAAGCCACGAAATATCTCTCGCGCGTTAATAGACACACCGCACACACACCCATTAAGCTCCCCCCCCCCCCCCCCCCCCACACACACACATACACCCAGTCCCAACCCCACACGCACACCCACCCAGACCCCAACCCTACACGCACACCCACCGACACCCAAGCCCCACACGCACAATCACCCACAACCAAGCCCCGCACGCACACGCACCTGCGGACACGCACGCTCACCTGATCACACACGCACACACGCACGCGCGCGCGCACACACACACACACACACACACACACACACTCATCCCCCAAGCCCACACACACCCACACCCCAAATCCACACGCACACACACCCACCCACACACACCACACACACACACACTCATCCCCCAAGCCCACACACACCCACACCCCAAACCCACACACACACCCACCCACACACACTCATCCCCCAAGCCCACACACACCCACACCCACACCCTAAACCCACACGCACACCCACCGACACCCAAGCCCCGCACGCACACGCACCTACACACACACACACACACACACACACACACACACACACACACACACACACACACACACACACACACACACACACACACACACACACACACACACACACACACACACACACACACACACACACACACACACACACACACACACACACACACACACACACACACACCCTATCCCCACACGCACACACACCCACACCCAAGCCCCAAACGCGCACACACCCACACCCAAGCCTCCCACGCACACACATCCACCCCCAAGGCCAATACGCACACAGATCTACGCATGCGCACGCACATTTACCCAGGCACACACACACGCACACACACACACACACACACACACACACACACACACACACACACACACACACACACACACGCGCGCGCGCGCGCACACACACACACACACACACACACACACACACACAATGAGGGGGGGGGGGGGTAAACGAATGTTGGCGCAGCGAAGATATTGTAGAGTCGTTGGGAAACGAACGATTATTTAAACAATACATAGTTGGAATGCAGCGGCTCTAAACAGTTGCGACGATAAATTCAACAGACCTTTGTGCGGCTGCCTTTTCAAATCGTCGAAAATCGAAAATCGAAAAAAATCGAAAATCTGTTGCAGTTCGCACTATTTTAAGCTTCCGTAAATGTATAAATTAAACGGGAAACAGTTGCCTCTTTTTCACGATTTAAAAGCCACAAGCGACGGAGCACGACGCATCGTGGAGGATAACTCATCATGGGAGCGAGGAAGTTGCGTTTATAGATAACAAATAAATTTGGTAATCAGTAATAAATAAATGATTGTAGCAATTCTCTCTGTTATAAATATGGATCAGAGCAACTTGAAAAATCAATATTTTATTTTTTCGTGGCCACAACGAACTCATACGAAAGCAAAGAAATTCTTGACTGTAGCCCTCGTCCTAAATATCAATTTGAAGAGCTAGGGCAAGCAGGTGTCGCGTAATTCGCTCATTTTTTTCCCGAATCAATGATATTCCGAGTGTTCGCCGTCAAAAACAAGGCAACTGGGTAAATTATCTTGCGTCGAGTGTCGTCAGCAGCCTCAAAATCGATGAATTGATTTTCCTCACGAATTTCGCATTTATCGTGTTTCGAACGCACGTCGCAGCCGTTCTTTTTATTGAAGACTTGGATGAACACGACTTCAATCGAAAATTAGTGAAAAAATCCCTGAGAACAGTTGGACAGCTTGCGTGACCTTTAAAAATTGGTCCGCAGGGCTCACTTTGGAGATATTTTATTTTTGTTCATTTACGTCACACGTTTACATTTTTTGCTGTGATCTTCAAAAAAAGAATTCGACTTCTTTGCCTTATATATTAGGTTGCCACATAAATAATGAGCGAAGTACTGGACCTATATCGTAGCTCATATAGCTCATTACTTATGTGGCAACCTAATATATAATGCAAAAAAGCCAATTTTTTGGGGACTCCGCCAAAAAATGAGAGTACATGATTAAACAAAACTCCCCAATAAGTGAGCCCCGTAGGTCAATTTTGAATAGTGACGCAAAGTATCGATTTTTCATCATTTTTTCCAATTTCTATTACATATAAGTTCTGTTATATATAAACTATAAGTAAAAGAAATTGGAAAAAAAATATAGATATATACACATATCTAAAGTAAAAGACATGTATAGCGATTAAGGCGTTCCCCCACTTGTAGCACAAAAAAGGCCTTTTTCAAGAATTTTTTTAAAGAAAACTACAAAACTTTTTTAATCGATCAATATACCATCTTAAAGAACACATCTCGAAGAACTTTCAGTAATTTTTTTATTGAAAAATATTACATTGTTTAGTGGCAAATGGCCGTCAATGAAATAATGTTTTTATATACACGGTTTGCGGTGACCAACATTGCGGCGAAGTGGATCATCTGAAAAAAAAATGCGGATGGATTTAGTCAAATATAAGTATAAACTAGTCTTTAATCGAAGGATTTTAAAAAATATTCATTTTTCACAAAATGGCGGACAGTCAAAGTTAATGGTCCGATTTTAACGAAAAAAGCTGCCGTTTTTTGGCTATAAAACGGCCATTTTTTTTCGAAAAAAAAAAATCGAACGATTAAAGACTACATTTTTATGTATTAAATAAGCCTGCAAAATTTCAAGAAGATCGGTTCATTAGTGTTCGAGTAATCTTGGTCACCGACTTCAGAAATGCCATTTTGAGAAAAACGCGTTTGAAGTTTCAATTAGCCGGTCGTTTACACAACGGATTCTTCTCTTTCAACGCTCATATCTCAGTCAATTTTGTTCGGATGGACTTGAAATTTTCAGGACATATTCTCAGATACTTATACTTAAAAAAAATGCAATTAAAAAAAATTAATTTTTTCAAAATCGGAAGTGGGGGTAATCCCTTAATAATTGTTTAACAGGGACGTGTTTATTTACCCCAAATACTTAAGCCAGTATGCATTTTTCACCCAATGTTTTATACGTCATATTTGTGTGGCTATGTATATATATATATATATATATATATATATATATATATATATATATATATATATATATATATATATATATATATATATATATATATATATATATATATATATATATATGGGTGTGTGTATATACACATACATAATGCTGCACAGTAGCGCCGTTCAATTCGGCCTGACGTGTTTTACTACTGTTCGGGGCTCGAGGGACTTCTTCCTCCCGAGCCAGGTACCTACCGATCTCGCACGGCGAGCGGCCTCGCCCCCGGTGTCTTCGCGGATGCACAGTAGTGCAGACCTATAAAGTACCGCCGTCGTGCCGCGTCGTCCCCTACAGTATCCGAACGTACGATCCCACCAAGGGTGTGAATGTTACACTGCGGAGAATCTTCTCACCTCGTTCTCGCCCGTCTCAAACTTCCGCATACGACGATTCGCGGCTGCGGTCCACTCGAGACTGGGAGATACACAATAGGCGATGGTGACTTATTTCGGATAAAGTTCCGAAAATGACATACCTCCGATTAATTTGGAATTTTGTACACCGGTGTATTTTTACACGCTTATCACGAATATGATAGTGATAGTGCTCGCAAATTTGATTTTCAAGGTCAACATTCAGAAATATTGATTTTTTTAAGTCTTTCTATTTTATGGTAATAAATGTTGTTGTTAGAGAAAAATGTTTCATACAAAAGTTTTAGCCTATAAAAAGATTGATATTTTATATTCTATAAAAGTTTTGTCAAAAACCAATGTGCTTCGAGAGAGATGGGATAATGCTCCAGAAAGAACATTTTCATAAAGTCCATTAGTTTTGTTATTATCTACTTGCGCACTTTACCACGGGAAGATTGCAGGTTGATCTTTATCACTATGAGCATACCTAAACAGCAAATAAACCCGAACAGCATAGATGGGTTTTTTATTATCATTGTATCTTGTATTTCTTTTTATTCTCCTCCGCAGCTATGAGTCAATCGTAGGTGAAGAGAAAAATTCTCGCGAGAGCTGACCCGTATGGCTGCGAAATGAAAAATTGGTGCAATCATTTTTAGTTCTTTTCCTAATTATTGCTCAAAATTAAGGTTTTCTCAATGTGTTATGGTAATAAAGAACAGATAGAACACGTGTCAAAAAATATTCCTTATACAATATTACTGTCACTCGAAAAAAAGTTTTCTTTCGAAAAAAAAGGAAACTTTCGAAAAAAGACGCCCCGATTTAAAAATATGAAAAAATGCCCAATAATGCGTGATTATATGTAAACATTTTCAAGCATTCACCCGCAGTGGAAGTATGATTTTTTCGTTAGCAGTCATAAAAAATTCTGATATTAATTTCAATTGAAGTCGTCTTCAGCACAGAAAAAATCATACTTCCGCTGCAGTTGCAAGCTTGAAAATTTTTACATATAATCACGCATTTTTCGGAATTTTTTCAGCATTTCAACTCGGGGCTTTTCTTTCGAAAAAAGAATTTTTTTTGCCGAAGGGTTGTTTCGAAAAATGTAAAATAAACTCAGGGTGTCTTTTAGAGTCAATGGAATCAGATTTTAAAAATTTGAATCGGCTGGGGTCAGGCAAAAAGTCCACCAGATTCACGTGGAATACCTCATATATATATATATATATATATATATATATATATATATATATATATATATATATATATATATATATATATTCAATTATGTAAAATTGTCTCTGCTCGCCGGACCTCTTGTCTCGCGTAGTTGGAGAACTCTGGGTGTTATATGCATAATAAATACCGGGGTAGTTCTCGAGACACTTCGGTATTCGTTCGATCCAATAAGGCTCGGGACCGTTCGTCAAGTCGTCCAAGACCACCGACACTATGCGGAAGAAAATGGACTATGTATGTCTCTCTCTCTCTCTGTCTCTCTCTCTCTCTCTCTCTCTCTCTCTCTCTCTATGTCTTTTTTTCTGAATTTGTCGTGTGATTTTTACAGGAAGTTGCAGTGATTTGTTCATTTTTCATTCTCATATTATCATTGATCCAATATGCGCGAATTTTTATTTATATTATTTTCTTACCTTTCTATTTTTTTTTAGTTCATTAAGCCAATCATTTTTTGGCTTTTGGAATCATTTTTTTGGAATCATTTTTTGGTTCATTAAGCCAATTTGGAATCATTTTTTAGTTCATTTGGTTCATTTGGTTCATTTGGTTCATTAAGCCAATTTGGAATCATTTTTTAGTTCATTTAGTTCATTTGGTTCATTAAGCCAATTTGGAATCATTTTTTAGTTCATTAAGCCAATCATAAAGTTCATCATTTTATTTTTGCTACTGACGAGTTTTGCTTTGTTTTCATATCTGCCGTTTGAGTTTGTTTCATCTAGAATCTTCATTTCTGTCATTTTTGTCTATTACTGTTTTACATAAAATCTTCATACCCTTAAGGAGGCGTGCGCAAATTATGCAATGCAATTTGTTGGAGACATTGGGGAATTTGGCATAACGCAATTTGTTTACACCCCCTATCTTCCGTTTTTTTTATCTTGCATTTTTTTGTATTTTTGCGAGAGAGGGGGAGAGAGCGAGAGAGAGAGAGAGAGAGAGGCGGGGGGAATGGCTATTGGATGACGAGGATGAGTCGTTCGCGTTTATACGTCCGATTAAGAACTTGAGCCGAATATACAAGTACTTCCGCTATCTCTGCGGCAGTTGTGTCTGGACAATCGTTCATTAGATCAGCGCCAACTCCTCCCCATTGCGCATCTCGTCCGTGAAAATGCGGTCGAAAAAGCGGCATGGGTTTAGAACGTTCTGCGGGATACGAGAAGATTTTGGTTTTACGGTCATCTCTGCACATAAATGTCGAGGTACTTACGCTGCTGCTCAGTCCTGTGTACCCCGTATGGACGAAGAGCAAAAGAGAGAGGGAGGGAGAGAGAGAGCAAAGAAGAGAGCGAAATAAATGATTGCGGTGCGGTGGGGGGGGGGGGGGCGGGGGGGGGGGGGGGGTGAGAGAGAGAAAACGATAAATGAGGAGAGGATCCCTTATTTCTATACATATACATATATAGGGTGACGACTGTACGGTGGCCTGTGTTTTTTATCGACGGTTTTGTGTGGAGATTATTCGACTGACAACGAGCATCACTTTAGGGTGTATTGTCCGTACATTCTCTACCAAAAGTGAGTTTCGGTGAAAATTTGGAGTACTTTGCGATAACATTAAAATCTGAAACAAATCAGCCGTATTGAAGATGCTAAGAACATTGGTTTTTAATAATATGAATGCCAAAAATGTGTAAATAAATTGTTTAAACAAAAATTTGTTCAAATAATCTCCGTTGACGTGAATTTTCTGTGGCATTAAATGAATTATGATATTTTTCTGAATACATGTGGTTTGTCAAAGAATATTCTGTCCATTTCGAAATCCCATTTTTGGAATTTTTAGTGGCTGTACCTATGACACTGTTCGTTCAATACCCCGGACACTTCCCGGATTTAATATGGAATATTGCTACGAAAACTTAGAGTAAATGTGTGACTTTTCATCCGTTTTTTTTTAAGTTAAAAAAATTAAAATGAACATTGAAAGATAATGCTAAAAAAATTCATACCTATTCAGAAAAATCCACGAATACATTTTTTAATATAAAAAAAAGGTAGTTCACCGGATATTCGTGGAACAATTGTTTTTTAACAATTTACTTAAAACTTTTTTGGTTTATTATTACCGGAAATTTGTGTTCTTAGCATGTTCAATGAAGATAATAAAATTCCAAATACGAAGCATTGCTGAAAAACTTTTTTCTCACACCCCGTCATCACGAGAAAAAAAATTAAGGAATGTGAATCTCAAAGTAGAGAAATGGATTGAAATTGCATAAAAAAGGAAGTTTCTTAGGAATGTTCCGCATTCCGCATTGAATTACCTTCATTCTCCCGAACTCAAAATGAAATTTCCTTTTTCTTCCAGAATGCTCCATTTTTTTCTGACTAAAACTACCCATCACAAAAAGTACGCTGATTTTTTTTTTCCCTCTAGATTTTTTTTTCCCTCTATTCACTCTAGACCGAATGTTTCACATAAACGTTCAATCACATTCTCAAGGTTGATTATCTAATGAGCCTATGTTTTCTCTGTATGGACGTGCAGAGGTCATATGAAGGTCAAACATATTCTCTGCAATCGTGTAATTTTGCTGATGAACCAATCAATGGAGCTCGACATTTAGTGCACAAAAGTATCGCATCGATTTGGGAAAAAGTGTATCGTGGATTTTAAGGCCTTAGGCCACAATAACGGACATAAAATCATGTGCGAATTTATCAATTTTTTTTCGTACGAAAAAGTGATTCACTCATAAAATTAATTACACATCCATTTAGTATGAATATCAAGCTGTTAGAAAAAAATATATAATATATTTTTTTTTTCGATGTACAAAATGGCCGACTACTCTAAACTTTTCGAAACAGCTTTTCTTCCAATTGACGTGACAAATAACTTCAACAATTTTCACTCGATTTACTTCGAATTTAAAAGTTATGATCCTAGTTGCATTTCGCAGAGAAGTACGGACGGAATTTCTGATGAATCGAAAACATTTCATTTTATGAGCAGTTATAACGAAATTTTTCACTGAAAATTCATTTCTCAAGTTCAAATACCTACAACTTTTGAATCAAACAATATTTTTTTAATTCCGTACGTACTTCTCTAGGTTTTCCAATATATATTGACGAGAATTTTCGTTTTTCGTTCTAGGTAAAAAATTGTTGATGCTAAATGTCACGCGGCGGGGCGCCTAAAAAAAAGATAAAAAAAAAAATTAGTAGTCGGCCATTCTGTACATCGAAAAAAAAAAAATTCTAACAGCTTGATATTCATACTAAATAGATGTGTAATTAATTTTATGAGTGGATCACTTTTTCATGCGAAAAAAAATGGCTCAATTCGCACATGACTTTATACCCGTTACTGTGGCCTGAGGTCTTAACTAGGACACCCTGTACATATTCGTGCATATAAATATATGTATACTCGGTCATACTTGCATATGCATATGTACCTATAAGCGTTCGCCTCAGCTGGCGTCTGCCGCGAGAGAAAATTGTAGAGCAGGACAACGATGGCAGTGCAGTTCTCTCGATGAAGCGCATTTTCCCCGTTCCTACTTTTGGCCCCCCCCCCCCCCCCTCCTCGTTCCCTTCCCGTATATCCCCATGGAATATTAATATGACGCGAAATATTATAAGCCGCGACAGCGACCGCCACGGGAATACTAAATATTATCCTGCAGGACCCACGAGATGATATATATATATATGTTTATATATATGGGACATTCCATGCCAAGTCTACTACTTTTAGTCCCGGCCCCTTTTCATTTGGATAAAATTTATATTTCTTTGTGTTTCCTTCTAAAAAACGCTCCTGTGGTGAATTTATTTTACCACATCCGAAATATGTAGTGATTTTTTTAAAAATGCGACGTGTTTTTTTTCAAACGATCATAATTTTCTGAACAATTGACCAAAGAAGATCGTTGTTTTTCTAATTTTTTGTTTCGATTTGATCTTTATGATAAAAAAAATTATTAAAAAATGTTCGAAGTCATCATCGAGATGATTTTTCAATTCTTTGGAAAAAACACGATTTTTTCAAAGTTCGACATTTTTTATTTTCGTTTTTTTTTTTTCGTAAACGAAACATGTTGAATTTAGCGATTTTTGACGGTGGACGCGTCGTGGTAAGATTTTTCTTTCTATTTTTCTTCCTGAATTGAACATTTTTTATTCTTTATTTTTTCAAAATTTAATCGTTTCCTACGATGCAGTAATGTCAATTTATAAATTTTACGGATAAATAAAAAGTTCGGTGAATGTCATTTAGTGTATTTCATTGAGACTCGTGTTTTATCCAGAAATTTCACAAGCGGTATTTGGAGTTGCCGGTAAATTGATTGAAAATGATTGGAAAAATGATTTAATACGTTAACATTGTATACGAAGCATCGAATATCATAGAATCGACCGTTCAAAATTACGTCATCATCGGAAAAAGCTAAGTTTGAAAAAATCAAGGAGAAATCTTATTGAATTTAGAAAAAAAATAGATGGCTCTGTTACCAAAATCTTACCACGATGGGTCTTGTCGCGATCAACTCTAATTTTATCATATTTATCTTACGAAAATGAAAATGGAGAATCAAAACAAGCCTAACTTCAAAATTATCGTATTTAACACAAAAAAAACCTAAAAAATTACATCGGTGATGACTGAATATCAATAAGAAAATTCATAATATACATTTCAAAGGAACAAATTTGAGAAAAATCTTATTTGGTCAATTTTTCAGAAAGTCATGAGCATTTGAAGAAGAAGAAAAAAACGTCGATTTTTCCAAAAATTCACTATATATTTGCGATTACGTAAATGAATTTGAAAAAAATCGAACAAGCGTTTTTAGATGGAAATAATAACACATTTCATTTTCACCCAAATCAAAAAGGGTCGGGTTTAAAAGTGGCCGATTTGGTGGCGTGGAATGCCGCGTGGAATGCCCCATACTTACGTAGACTGGCTACAACATAATAGGGATAGATATAACCGCCCGTGCTTGTTCTCCAACTCCAGTTCTATCCACTTTCCGTTCCGCTTTATCTTGCGTTCGGTACCGATGAGTTTTGTTGTTACTATATATATATATATATATATATATATATATATATATATATATATATATATATATATATACAGGGTGTCTCATTTAAAAAAACCGTAGAACTACATCGAAAAGATGAGGTCGTACAAAGAAGTGTTTTCTGTAAAAGTTGCATAATCTTGAGGGGATCATTTTTTTAAATCTAATTTTTAATTTTATATAATTTAGGGTTTAATGTTTATACACACATTCTACTTTTGGACGTCACTTTTTGGACCACCCTGTATAAACGTGACAGCGTCGTGAAACGCGCTCTGCATCCGGGGAGAACGCACAGGTCCCGCAACATCGGCGTCTCGGTTTTCTGTCTTTTGCGATACTGCATATCACCTCTCTCTCTCTCTCTCTCTCTCTCTCTCTCTCTCTCTCCCTCTCCCTCTCTCTCTCGCTCTCTCTTCCTATCCATTTCGCTGCCGCTCTCTATATCTATCACTGCCTTTTGGCACGGGAGAACGGACGAGCAAAAGTTCACGACGCCTGTTTCGACCGCGCCCGCGCCCGCGCTTGTTTGCACTCCGTTGAAGAGAGGCGGCTTAAATGGGGGACCGCGTTTCTTCGCTGATACATCGATAACCTTATTTGTGCGGGTAAATGAGCCGGGTTATCGCGGGGGCGCGATACAGCGTCTCCACACGGGTTTAAATGAATATATATATATATATATATATATATATATATATATATATATATATATATATATATATATATATATATATATATATATATATATATATATATATATATATATATATATATACAGGGTGTCCCCGATCAACTTTCCGATCTTTGAGTTCTGAGTACGTGCCATCATTCTGAACGAAAAAGTCCTCTGCCATTTTGGCGTCTGACGAACCGTTACCAAATTACAAAGTACAATCGTCTCGCGCTGACAGCAGCCCGCTACAGCGTTGCAACGGTTCGTTGGACAGCGAAGTGGCTAAAGACTTTTCAATTCGGAATGACAAAATAAATACAGAGGAATATTTTAAACGTCGTTTTTTCAATAATGCCAAAGTATGTAAAAAATTAACAACGCGATGATTATCACCTCAACAACAGTTTCGGTTCGTCGGACGCCAAAGTGGCAAAGGACTTTTTTGTTCGGAATAATGGCATGAATCCAGAACTCAGAGATCGAGCTGTTGATCCGGGACACCCTGTATATAGATATACAAGTAACGCGAAAAAATCGGCCAGACGCTGCACAAAAATCGTCACAAATCGGTCAATTTTCTTAATTTTCACAAAATCTGCGATGCAAATTAAACTTAAGTTTAGCACCCTGGGCTATAACACTTTGCAACGAAAAATCTTATTCAGTGATATTCAAGCTTACCCTCTTAACTAAAACCTAAACGATTGTGATTTTGAGCAGACGTTGGCCAACTACTTGGGAATACCTCGCGCCTAATTTGAAAATTCAACGATTCGGCTCGCTCCGCAAGAATATTAACTTTACTATATACTGAAATTTTTTACTTGAAAAATGAAAAAATAAAGAATATCCCCTTTTTGCATTACTCCCATTTATAGATATATACATATATATATATATATAGAATCCGAAATAATTCGGAAATTTTCTGTTCCGCCGTAACTTTCTTCTTTTTCCATCTAGACAGTTTTATTTTGACGCGGACATCTCAAAGGCCACTTTTTCAGCAAATTACATTTATAACCTACAATTTGAAAAATCGAAAGACATTGCGAAATCTCGTAAACACGTCGACGAAAAATAATATTTTTATTGCCATCACATGTGCCGTTTCATACCGTAAAATTTTCGTACGAAACATTTTTTTGTACGACCTCATCTTCTTGAGTTATCGTTATGCTATTTGTAAAATGGGACACCATGTACACACCCTTATATATATATATATATATATATATATATATATATATATATATATATATATATATATATATATTCACGCTAAATCGGAAATTGGCGTAAGCTCACAAAATATTATTTTTTCGATTTTATTCTTTACAGTTTTTATTTTATCTCCTCGATAACCAATGTATATATATATATATATATATATATATATATATATATGTATCCATATTTATAGTCAGCTTATCCGCAAAAGCTTCGAAAGATATGTGTCACAACCACTTACTGGAAACGTAAAACAACTAACATGTATACGGAGGTTTATATATATATATATATATATATATATATATATATATATGTATATATATGAATACGCACTGCTTATCATCGTTTATTGGATAACGCGGAAAAGCTCGGCCAAGGCATAGCATGGTGGTATAGCGACGTCCGTCGCTTAACGGGCGTCGTTTTATTTAACGGCAAATAAACTTCGGTTACCCCACGCGCGCATGGCTGTTTACGCCCCCCTACCGCTATCGCTCTTCCCGATGCATTTTCTCTTCGCGATATTCGCGATCGTGGCATGGGAAAGAAAAAAAAACGGCTTTGCTCTTGTCGTCCGTTTATGTCCGAGGTGGTGCAACATTGAGTCGCGATCGAGAGTCAGGCAGGCGCGAGAAAGAAACAGATGGGGACGTGAGCTTGCGCTAGCATGCGACTCTTTCGGCACAGCTGCAGTTTATTCTGAGACGATGAAGCGAAAGAAAGGAAAAGAAAAAATGTCGAATGTGTCGGGACAGACACCAACGAGGGCGAATGAAAAAACATCTTGGCGGGAATATTGTATAATTTAGAAAAATAATAATAATGCTGTGATAAGAATAATGATAATTAAACGAAGTAATAATAACGGTAATAATAACAGTAGAAATGATAACAGGGGGAATAATAATAATGGTGATGATAATTGGTGACGATGATGATGATGATGATGATGATGATGATGATGATGATGATGATGATGATGATGATGATGATGATGATGATGATGATGATGATGATGATGATGATGATGATGATGATGATGAAGATGATGATGATGATGATAATGATGAAGATGATGATGATGATGATGATGATGATGATGATGATGATGATGATGATGATGATGATGATGATGATGATGATGATGATGATGATGATGATGATGATGATGATGATGATGATGATGATGATGATGCTGATGAGGGTGATAATGATGATGACGATGATGATGATGACGATGATGATGATGATGATGATGATGATGATGATGATGATGATGATGACGATGATGATGATGACGATGATGATGATGACGATGATGATGATGACCTCGAAGTTGATGACAATGACGATGATGATAACAATGATGATAATGGGGACGATGAAGACGACGATGATGATGATGATGTCGATGATGATGACGACGACGACGACGATGGCGATTACGATGGCGATGATGACTATGATGATAGTGACTATGATGATAGTGACTATGATGATAATGACTAAGATGATAATGACTATGATGACAATGACTATGATGATAATGACTATGATGATAATGACTATGATGATAATGACTATGATGATAATGACTATGTTGATAATGACTATGATGATAATGACTATGATGATAATGATTATGATGATAATGACTATGATGATAATGAACATGATGATAATGACTATGATGATAATGACTATGATGATGATGACGAGAGTTGATGATGACGATGATGACGATAATGATAACAATAATAATAATTCATTGAGTTATGAGCAAACATGATGTACGGGAGATGATGATGACGATGGCGAAGGTAATGATGACTATGATGATGATGACGAGAGTTGATGATGACGATGATGACGATAATGATAACAATAATAATAATTCATTGAGTTATGAGCAAACATGATGTACGGGAGATGATGATGACGATGGCGAAGGTAATGATGACTATGATGATGATGACGAGAGTTGATGATGACGATGATGACGATAATGATAACAATAATAATAAATCATTGAGTTATGAGCAAACATGATGTACGAGAGATGATGATGACAATGACGATGATGATAACGACGACGACATCGATGATGACGATAACGATAACGATGACGATCGCGAAGACGATGATGATGATGACGATGACGACAATGATGATGACGATGACCATGATGATGACGAGGACGATGATGATAATAATGATGATGACAACAATAATAACAATTGATTGAGTTATGAGCAAAATTATGTACAAAATAATATTATAAGGGACCGACGATGATATATTGCAGAAGCTTGAGCTTCAGGCCCTTCATTATAAGAGTCCGTCACTTCGCGTTCCCAATACAGCCAATATAAACGGACGTTTCGGTCTACGTGTACGCATCTCTACACATACACATTACACACGTATATACGATTTCTTTTTAAATATCCACAAGCCAGTGAAAACAGTATAAAACGTTTGTAATTCGCGTGGGCGTGTGTAATGCCGTGCAAGAAGTTTGACATTCCGTCTGTACCATGGTGCCGACTTGATCGAATTTCCAGATGAAATGAAATACATATATACATCGGGACATCTTACTCTATATCTATGTAACGCTGCTTATGTGTGCGTTCGGCTGTTTTCAGAACGATCCTCGAAAGGGACTGTCCTCAAAACGGCCTTCACCAATGCACACACATATTTATAATTGAAATATTTGAAAGCCAGTATATAAATTTATTAATAGCGTTCGTACACGTCAGTGAAGTTTCGCGTATACATGCATATAGATGGGGTATGCTCGTGCCATCATAAAATTAATTACGCCTCGAAACTGTCTTAATTAAAAATGTGTCGAGCGGCCGTCAGCCGTAACTTTTGGCCGTTGCGCTTCCCCGTGCTGGTTATTCGTGCGATAGTTGCGGCATATATACAGGGTGTCCCGTAAATGCCACGTCATATTTAAGGGGGAAGATACCTTTAGGCGAGAAAAAAATTGCTGTTCTTCGTTATTTTGATTCAAAAGAAAAGATTCCGCCAAAATTTTTGAGACAAAAAATAAAAGCGAAAATGGGCCCACTTTGGGACTAGTCTTAAAAATCATCGAATGGCTCACTCTATTTTACAGGATTTTTTGAAAAATTAAAAAAGTGTCGTTCGCATTTTAAAAATATTGTTCACTTTGAAAGAAGAAAAACAACGTTGACATTAATAATTGATAATTTCTTCATATTTTTTAACGAACGTATGGTTCAAAATGGAAAAAAAATTATACATTACCGTTTGTCGATATCTCAATTGGTTCAGGAGTTATCAGCGTTTGAACGTTTCCAAAACTTCTGAAATCGACGTTTTCTTGAAAAATATAACTTCTAAAAGTGAAGAAATGAAAATCTAAAAATTGGTGGGTATATTTCTTTCATAGGGTACAATTTTACACAAAAAAGATCTCGAAAACCAAAAATGGTCGGGTTCACGGGCTAGGTGAAATGGCGTGGAATATCCCGCGCGTATGTATATCTGAAGAAAGTCGACGCCTGTACATGTATATATAGCGGTCCGGGCGATTACCTACTGCAGCTTGTTTCCCCGATGACGAGCGGAGCGCGGCGACAGCAGCAACAGCAGCCTCCCTTATAACAGAGCTATATATCTCAACGGCGGGCCGACCTGTTCGTCGCGCCGTAAATGAGGAGAGAGCTGGAGAGAGAGAGAGAGGGAGAGAGAGAGAGAGAGAGAGAGAGATCGGCGGTGGGGACTGATGTTGTATAGAAGGTCTCAGCACCCTTATTACCCGTCGTTCATAGCCGCGAGCGTAAGCACGCAGCGTACAGTGCCACCCTCGACGCGAGAGACTGGGAGGTTGTAGGCGAGATGCCCGGTGCCTATCGGGCCTGCAGACCTTAAACCACCTCGTCGCCGCACCCTCGCCATGAATATTATGTCATTATGCAATCTTGGTGTGCATGCAACTTGCTCCTCAATCGGGAAGCACGTATATATATATATATATATACATATATATACAGGGTGTTCGGGGCGTGGACCGACAAATTTTTTTGGGGGATTGGAGGGGTCATTTGCTAACTTTTTCGCCCTTAGACCCTATGTCCTAAGTCTCACGGTAATCGAGATCCGATTTTTTTTCGTTTTTTTTTAAATTTCCCGGAATGTTGCCTTTAAATCGTCATAACTTTCTTATTTGTGGTCGTAATAGCACGAAATAACTTTTGTTGTATTCCACAATGTATGTTTATTATAAATAAATCATTATTCGATGGTCTCAAGAAAGTGATCCTTGAACTTGCAGTCTCGAAAATGTGCAAATGTATGAAAAACTTCAACTTCTAAATTCGTTAGAAAAAAATTCATTATAGACCTGATTCTCTGTACTTTCACCACACAACGAATGATTTCTATGACATGTAGCAAACCGTTGGACAGGGCACGAACTTGAAAACTTTTCAAAACAAAGCTAAGTTCGAAATAGCTGTTGGTTTTTTTTTATAACGAATTTGGAGGTTCACATTTTTCATAATACATTTACGCATTTTTAAGACTTTGGAAGCTCATGAGTGATTTTCTTGAAACCCATTGTAGCGAATCATGATTTATTCATAATAAACATACATTGCAGTATACAACGAAGGTTAGCTCCTTCTGTTACAACCACAAACAAAAAAGACGATTCAAAGGCGAAATTTCGGGTAATTAAGAAAAAACGAAAAAAAAATCATAGCTTACCGCAAAAAAAGTCGTGTCATACCTCGTCTATTTTTAAAGACCGATCATTTTTTCAAATACCATGCAACGGCCAAAATTAGTAATAAAAACACCCTAAGTCTCAAGAATGGTGAAGAAATCTATCCTGAAAAAAAAATCGGAGCGAGAGAGAGAGAGAGACAGAGAGAGAGAGAGAGAGAGAGAGAGAGAGAGAGAGAGAGAGAGAGAGAGAGAGAGAGAGAGATTGATTGATTGATTGATTTTATTATGCCCTGGTAACACCTTGAGGCAAAGACTGATAAATACATGTACATTGAATACATAAATAATAATAATCATAATAAATAGTGATAATATGGTATAATAATATTCGCTAACAGTAATAACAATAAAAATAATAGTAATAATAATGAGGTAATAATAGTACTAACAGTGGTAAATACAGAAATATGAGAAGAAATAGTAAATATAATGTAAAATAAATCTAGAATCTAGAAATCTAGAAATCTAGGAAAATAAAGCGAAAGGGAGAGAGAGAGAGAGAGAGAGAGAGAGAGAGAGAGAGAGAGAGAGAGAGAGAGAGAGAGAGAGAGAGGGGGAGAGAGAGAGAGAAAGAGCGAAAAGGGATGCTTAGATAGACTGGTATAGTGAGATAAAAAGAGAAAGAGACAGAGAGAGATGCGGCAACTGGTAAAGTCTAGCCAGGCGGGACTAATGCGTGAAACGGGACTATGAGAGACCCGCGTTGTTGCTGCTGTCGCTGCTGCTGTTGCTGCTGCTGTTACTGAAGGGTTTCCTCCATTTCCCTCTCATAGTAGCTCTCAACTGTCTCGCACATCAGACCCTGACACACCGATGGAGCAAAACATCCCGTAAAGGCAAAGAGAGAATGAGAGAGAGAGAGGGAGAGAGAGCCTCCGTGAACCCGCGTGCCGCGGCGAGCTGCCCGACTACTTAGCCGTGAACTTCTGGTTCTTGCGTAACTAGAGATCTGCTCGAATGACGAGAACGCGCCAGCACTCGTTACACCCGCGAACCAGAATTTCAGCCGTTATACAGGGTGTTAGGAAGGTCGATGCGAAGCCTTAAGGGGGCGTTAGGTCACCTCGTTAGGAACATATCTAACCTGGGTCACCTTAGTACAAAGTCTAACGATTTCGACTTGTGGTAAGTATGAATTTTGGAAAATTTCCCAAAATTAGGCACTAACTCGTTCATAATGTTCAAACAGACAATGATTGGTGACTAAAAACTTCTTTGCGTCTCAGCTTAATGTGTATTCAATCGACTAACACCAATACAATCATCTGTATCCACACATCTAACTAAATGGGACGTGTGGAATAATTACATACTTGTCAAGTAATCAAAATACTTCTATGTTAATGATTTTTTTTAACAAAATAGCATATATATATATATATATATACATACATATATATATATTTCTTTGTTTACATATTTGAAACACCTACATGAAAATTTTCACGTCGTCTGCATCCAAAGCAAAGCATGTCTCTTTAGAAAGGAAGAGTTTGTTCACGACCGAGTGAACAGGATCCTTGCATGCGTCCCCCAGGGCAATGGGGCTCCTACTCCTCCCCAAGCAAATCTCGTCATTGTACATTTTAACCCCCCCCCCCCCCCCCCCCCCCCCGGCGGGTTAGCTTGAAAAGTGATGGACACAGGGGTACGGTTGGAAAAAGAAACGTGAAGAGCATCAGGAGAAGAAAGACCCAATTTCTCGGCGTTTCAATGCTGATCCTAACACGCTGCGCTTTTCATGCCACTCTCGCCAAGAAAAGATTCCGGCCGTTTGTACTTCTGTGCGGGGTATCGGGAATGGCGGTGTTGATATTTTGAAGAAACACAATATAAATATACATATACATGTAAACAAATATTTAAACATATATATATATATATATATATATATATATATATATATATATATACACAATATCGATGCTCGTATGTGAACTGCGGTAAATGGTACAAATTCCCTCCGTGCACACGTATACCTGTCAGGAGCAAGGTAGAACGAGCATCTATATATCTTCCTTCACCCGAAACCGGCATACCCGGCGTCTATCTCCGTGGCGTTCGAGCGTGAAACATCCTCTCCTCTCTCTCTTTCTCTCTCTCTCTCCCTCTCTCTCTCTCTCTCTCTCTCTCTCTCTCTCTCTCTCTCTCTCTCTCTCTCTCTCTCTCTCTCCTCTCTCTCTCTCTTACTGGCTCGGTCGGTCTCGCTCTTTGTTGGCCAAGGTATTGGAACACGAAAGCTACCAACGCACACTCAGCGCCGACCATGTAACCCGTCGTCATCCTCCTCCTGTTCCTCCTACGTACTCCCAACCTTGGCCCAACGTCACCTCGGAGTACCCCAGGCTTCCCCATTGCTTCGTTTCATCCTCGTCGGTGAGTCTCTCTCTCTCTCTCTCCCTCTCTCTCTCTCTCTCTCTCTCTCTCTCTCTCTCTCTCTCTCTCTCTCTCTCTCTCCCCCTTCCCCTCCTGCCCTAGCAGCCCTTCGCGACGGTGAGCAACTATCACGCACGCACACGTCATAAGATCGCCTAAGATCCGACTTTCTTCTGGACAATGGATGGTGAAAAAGAAACGCGTTTTTTTAGCATTGGAAATGGTTTCAAAACTGTATATGTTTGTTGGGATAGGCTGGGTATAGGGGTCCGAGTTGGCTGGATGTCACACGAAACTACGGCTACCCCCACTCCATCGTAGTCGAGTGGGGGTAGCTGCGACGTACCGAATGCCTGTGATTGGTCGAAAAATGCCCTCTCCCTACCCAATTTTAATCTTGTTATTAAGGCGAAAACTATATTTTCACTTATATCACAAATATAATACAAACATTGTACAACAATTATTATACAATGAAAAGCCAAAACAAATGCAAACGGACCTAAACAATCCCAAACGAACCCAACACACACCCAATTATTTCTATCCATGGATCAATATTGTTTGGAAAATAATCGAAACCAACTCATATCATTTACAGGGTGTGCCAAATGTCACGTAACATTTAACTCTTGATTGATAATTTTTTCATATTTTTTAACGAAACTATGCTTCAAGATGAAAAAAAAACATATAGTGTCATTTGTCGATACCTCAATTAGTTCAGGAGTTAGCAGTGTTTAAACGTTTCCGGAACTTCTGAAGACATTTTTTGGAAAATTATAACTCCTGAAAGAGAAGAGATAAAAAGCTAAAAATTGGTGTGGATATTCCTTTCATGCGGTAGTATTTTGCAAAAAAGTCAGGAAAGCCAAAATGGTTGGGGTCACGGGCTAGCTGAAATGGCGTGGAATATCCCATACACACACACAGGCACATTTAATCGCATCTCACTCGCAGCTCAACGGCGATGCAACCCCTTCGGGGATGCAAGATTGAAATTCTTGGCGCCGAGCTGAGGTGCCGGAAGGCTTCGCAGTGGTGGTAGCGACTGGTGCGATTATGGCGCCGATCGATTTTCCGTGATACTTATCATATACGCCAGCAATGGAAACAATTGGACTAATCCGTTTCCAGCGTGCGGGAGCGCCAAATTGGATCGACCTGGACGATAGATTCATCAAGGCGAGGGATGCTGTATGGACCGCATTGAGCATAGTCCGAGATAACGCGACATAGAATATACTTTTTTCCCCTTTATTCTGAGGTTTTATATTTTTTTTGTCGTTGTGAATGTTATATATGAATTTATAACTAATCATTCGTTAACCAGAATTTTCATGAAAAAAATCATTTATTTTCCTCTGTTTATGTTCCTTATTATAGAAAATATTGAAAGAAAATGCGAGAAAAACTATTTGAAAGTTCAACAAGGTTATGTAAATTGAAGAAAAATCGTTGCAAGCTTTCAATGACCCGTGATTAATGACTGTTTTTATTTATTTGGTTTTATTTGATTTAAACTAAGCTAAATTATTTTTTTTATATTTCTATTCATTGAGTTAATTTTTTTATTCACTGTGCAGGCTTGTAAAGGTAATTGTAAAGGGGAACGTCAATAAGCCCATACACATTTGAGAAAAATAATTGCAATCTTTCAATGACTCGTGAGAAATTACTGCTTTAATTTTTATGATTTTTTTATGTCATTTTATTAAAGTGAAATTAAATTGAATTTCTGATATTTTTAGTCATTGAGAGTTTTTTTATGCTTTGGGCAGGCTTGAAAGTAAAATTGCAAAGGGGAAGTTTAGTCTGTTCATGTACATTAAACAAAAATTATTGCAATCCTTCAACGACTTGCAATAAATCGTTGTGGGAACTTATTTGATTAATTTGGTTTTTCGGTACTGTACAACGCCATAAATTAAATTTTATGACATTAAAATAAGTAATTATAGATGAATTGAAGTAAATATCATTTCCCTAATAAAATAAAATATAATCGAATTGAATTCCGTTCGACCAATTAACTAAAATTCAATTCAATTCAATTCAATTTCTTACATCTTTGCAACAAATTTAAATTACATGAAATTGAAATGAAATTACATGAAATTGAATTGAATTGAATGTAATTGAAATAACTAAATAAAGATTAATTGAAATGATTTAATGAAAATAAATTGAATGAAATTTCATTGAAATAATTGACTGAAATTCAAGTGAATTCGGTTCAATTCAATTAAATTAATTCTATTTCACTCAATTTCATTCATTTTTATTCAGTTCCTATTTTCTTTTTATACATTGTACAGTGTTTTCCAGTCCTGTTTTCGTTCACCAGAAAAATCTTCCGCAATTACGGCTAATGTGCACGACTATGAATATAATTATACTCCAGTAACGAAAATGGGAATGGAAGTGAAACGAATAAGCGTCGAACGTAGGCAACACGCGGGACCCAGCATCGAAAGAAATGTCTCGATCTCGGTGGGAGTGTCCCGCGATGCAAACGCGATGCACACCCAACACACGAGCAGTGATGTCTCATACACACAACGTTGCCATAGCCTTTATCCATGAAACAGGAAAAGAGGATCCCCGCTGTCGCGACGTGTTTATTCTCCACAAATCGGATAATGCGATCGCGTTCCTCTCTCTCTCTCTCTCTCTCTCTCTCTCTCTCTCTCTCTCTCTCTCTCTCTCTCTCTCACACACACACACACACACACACACACACACACACACACTCTATTTTGTTTTTCAAAGGATTTTCTTTCATCTCGTGCCGCAGCCCCGAACGAATCTCAAACCGAAAGGAAAACTGCGAGGCCTTCATCAGATCGTCTTACCAAGAGGAGGACGAGTCGTATGGACGACGATATACAGGGTGTCCCAGAAGTGAATGCGTTTTCTGCAATGGAGGGTTTGGGGGTGAAATTCTGAGTCGATTGATATAAGCATGTGTGGGTCTCAGATCAACCCCTGAATTATTATTGATTTTTAAAGTAGGGCGCACCTGATTGGCCCACCTTTAAAAATGAATAATAATTCAGGGGTTGATCTGAGACCCGCACATGCTTATATCAATCGCCTCAGAATGTCACCTCTCAACCTCCCATTTCAAGGAACGCATTCACTTTTGGGACACCCTGTATACAGGGTGTCCTGTATACAGGGTGCCTGGGTATGAATGGATAATCATGCAACTGTCGATAGGTCAAATCATGTCCTACTATGTGCTCGAATTTCAATTTAGTAAAAGTCCTACGGTTTTCGAGATTTTGAGCTTTGTGTTATTTTTTGAAAAAAACTCATCGGTTTTTTCGCATTCCATTTCGAAAATGATACGAATCGACAATGACCACGCAACTTTTTAAAGCAGTTGGCACGATATTCGTAGTACGTTTTTTTTTTACAATGCAAGCTATCAAAGTCAAATGTTCGAATTGGTTTGTATGAAAATTTCGCATAAGATCTTTTCTCATGAAGTTTCTCAACATTTGAAGTTAAAAAGAACACTTTACTCGATAAAACAAGAAACTAAGTGTATTTTTTTAAATATCGCGTCAAAAAAGTTATCATTTGTAGAAATGGCACGTGAAAAACCAAAAGCAGATGATTCTTATCCGGAAAACCGTGGACGTTTTAAGGAACTGAAATTCTACATGCACCGCATTTTTTTCACTCCAGATGATTTGTTTCCGAGCAGCAATGGTCATCGCAAAGAACGGTTTTCAAAATACGCTCGGCTTTTTTGGAAACTCTTACGATACGACATCAAAATTTGCATACTATATCCATGTGCACAGAAGCATAAGAAAATTGTTTGCAGGAAAGCGATACGAATCAAATACAACTAAGAAGAAAATAGAATAACGTAACGAAAATAATTTATAAATACTAGAGAAAACAACATAACGAGAAATAGCATTATGAAAACGTAGACATGGCTATATACTTTTGAATAGCAAAATATGAATAGAGAATAGAAGAGAGAGAGAGAGAGAGAGAGAGAGAGAGAGAGAGAGAATTTTTTTGTGTTCAAGAATCCCACGCAGTGAGGTAGTGCAGACCCTTCTCACTATCTCTTAAAAGATTCTCCAAAATCCCACCAAATGCTTATAAAAAAATGTTAGATTGGGGGGTCAGATTCGTCACGGATAGAATTGCATCGCAAGCAAAGCTGAGAGCGCAGCATATATTTTAGGGGGGATGAAAAAAAATTAATTTTTTTCTCGCGGTACTCAACGAAAAATATTTCTACGTTATAAAAATTAATTCATATAAAATTCGAGAGGTCTAAACATTTTTTTAGGTAGTGCTCAAACGACCTTTAATTTTTTTCCATTTTTCGTCAATTTTTTTTCTCACTCAGACGTTCAGTGATGTTAACACCGTGTTCTTCTTCATCAGGTGGTTGATATAATTTTCACAACCGAATTACGTAAATTGATTCTTAATATGCAAATACAAATTGTTTATGGTAAAAAAAAAATTTTTCATAAAAATTGTGTATCGTTACAAAATAA
>OX632359.1:2110998-2128498 GCA_951751655.1 Ophion costatus
TTCAGAGGTCGTGTAAAAATTTCACGACAATTACGAAGCTCGTTATTGAACAACTAACATTCACAAATTAAATGTTGTTTTATGGAAACTGATGTAACTTTGCAATAAGTTTTTTTTTGACCTCTCAATTTTATGATATCTACAATATACTGAAAGCAACGGAAACAAAACGAAGTTTATTGATCAATTTTTTTTTACTTCTTTTAAAAATTGATCTTAACAAAATGTTAATCTTTTAATAACGAGCTTCCTAATCGTCGTGAAATTTTAACACGACCTCGTAAATACTTCATACAAAAACATACCAAATTTTCAGAATTTTCTTATCATGTTTTATTTCAACCCTTAAGGAGGTTGAAGTAATGATGATAGAATTCTGAAAATTTGGTATGTTTTTACATGAAGTATTCAGGAGGTCGTGTAAAAATTTCATGACGATTAAGAAGCTATTTATTGAACAATTAACATTAACATGTTTCATAGGGACTCAACATCCTTAAACAAAAATATTGATCGCCTGTGTACACCACCGCCACGCAGATAATAAAGAAAGAGGGGCGAGAGAGAGAGAGGGAGAGAGAGAGAGAGAGAGGCACGGAGAGAAGCGCGAAGCGTTGAAAATATTCGCTTCTAATTAAGCGGAAACTCCGCGAGCGCCGAAAAGCCAATGGGAATTTTTCAGCTTCTATTCCGCCATCATTCGTTTTACGGTCTTTCGGCAAATATTTGTCCTCCATGAGAGAACCGAAGTTCAATTGTGCAGTCGATATATATATTGTGTAAGCGCGGTGAGGGGGTGGTGGTCGCGAATATCGACGATCGAAGGGCTGCGAGAAAGAGAGCATGAGAGAGAGAGAAAGAGAGAGAGAGAGAGAGAGAGAGAGAGAGAGAGAGAAATTGACGCGTGTGTGCTCTCGCGAGAACGGCATCGCGCGACGTGTCCCAACATATACGAGTCTTTGCGCAGTCTGACTTATTGGCAAGGAACGCAGGGCAAACGAAAGAAAAAGATGGAAAGGGGCCCAGCATACACAGGGTGTCCCAATTCCCATTGATCGGCTCCAACACCTTCGGAACTGTTGACGACGCGAAAATCGAAAAACCGATCGATTTATAATATTTTTATTCCGACGAAAGTATTGGGTTGACAAGGTCGAGATTTCACACGCAATTGATGCATAGTCCTGCCGCGTACGAGTTTTTTTTTCATTGAAAAATATTGAAAAACAATGAAGTTATTATTAGTTAAAGCAAAGTATAGTGCGTTCCGCGAGAGAACGACACGCTTCCGAACCTATATTCGTCCGGTACGCGCAGACCCCGCCCTGTGTACCGCCCTCTCTACCCTCTCCACATCGTCGAACGGGCTCTGCGCCAATGTTACGGGCTCTGGCAAGCCCCACTACCCCCACCCGACTCACGGGCAACTCTAAGCTGCGCGGCGCTTGTGCCGTTCTCTCTTCGGACGCAGGCTCATCGGGAATGGAGAATAAACGAAATGTACTGTAAATTTGGAATATATGAAATTTTAATGAAATTTCGAATATATCACATTTTCAATACATGAAATTTTGTATATTGAAAAGTGTTGAAAATTGATGACATTGTACGTTTTGGAACAAAAAGATCGACCTTTCAAAAAAAATTGCCAGATTTAGCAACAACAAATTCTTTTTTCTATTTCCAAAATATTTCGGGTCACGTTTTGGACAATAAGGTTAGAAAGATTCATACGAAATTTCATCACAATCCGTCGATTAGTTTTTGAGCCATACGTGACGCTAGTTTTGAAAATGCAGTTTAGAGGACCGTGCCATCTCACCACTATTCTCAAAGGTAACAGAATTTAAAAAATGCCACTCAACAGCCAAAAGCAGGAATAAAAAATAGCCTAAGTCCAAAAAAATGTTAGAGAATTCTTCCCCATTAAAAAAAAAAGTTTTCCTCGCCTAAAGCTACCCCAGCCTAGGGTCTGCATCAATTCGTGAGTCGAAACAAAAAGTTTCACCCTTTAAAAGAGTACGAGATACACCCCCATACATCTTCTACCGGTCGATACAAAAAAAACTTTCTTCCACCGTACACTCCGCCTCCTGAATGCAATCAAATTTCGTTCCAAATGCATTTCATAGTCAAGAGTTTCGAAGATATTCGAGAGGGTCGTTTTCCATGGGGCACCCGGTATACAAAGAGGAGGGATGAGCACGGAGATGAGCTCGAATTTCTCGCTCCACAAAACGATCGTGCGTTGCCTTCCTCGGAGGCTTAACGGAGCCTCGGCAATCCCCACGTTACCATCCTCTAAAATATACCTATATGTTCCTGTGTGTAGGTGAGTGTGTGTGTGTGTGTGTGTGCACCTGATGCTAGACGTAATATACCTGGCAGCGGGGGATGGCAAGTGTGCCGGGACCCGATAAGGGTAATCCAATTTTTCGGAATAATATTTGTCTTGAAGATCGACGAACTGCTGGCGGGGGCGTGCGGGGGCGTAGGGGTGCGGACATTGCCCCGGGACTTGTTCGCATCGCGGGTGACCTGTTCCGAGCCCCCTCTCACTCACTCTCTCTCTCTCTCTCTCTCTCTCTCTCTCTCTCTCTCTCTCTCTCTCTCTCTCTCTCTCTCTCTCTCTCTCTCTCTCTCTCTCTCTCTCTCTCCCCCCTCCCCTCCCACCCCTCTCTCCCTCCCTCCGCCTTTCTCTCACAGACTTCTTTTTCACTGGCAACGACACAAAGTCCTTTTCACTCACCTCTTTGAAACAGAAGGCTGAAAATATGAGGAAGAAAACGAGAGAGAGAGAGGAAGATTAGAACGGAAAATGTTGGGAAACGTAAAAAATCGGAAGATTAAAAAAGAACTAGGAAAATAGAGATTGGGAGAAAGAGAGAGAGCGTATGTTAGACGGGGGAATCAAAATGACAATTTTCACCATGTTGAATAAAAATAATGATAACTAAAAACGTTGAAAAATGTTGACATGCAAGCAACTCTGTAAGCAGCCCCAGAAATCATTTTTTTATTGTACTAAAGAGCGAACACGCCTGCGTAAAAAGAAAGCAATAAATTTACTTTCAATTTTACAAATCAATCGACCGATTATTTATTTTTTCGTTGTATTTTTCATGTCAATGATTTCTTCAAACCAAATTCCCAAATCAATTGTTGATTTTTCATATCAATGAATTGATTTTCGTTTTTTCAATCCAATAAATTTATCTATTGATTTTTATATCGATGAATTGATGTTCTGTTTTCCAAATGAATAGACTGATCTTCCATTTCAGGATTCATTAAATTGATTTACCATTTGACGAATCGATGAAGTTATTTTCAATTTTACAAATGAATGAATGAATCCATTCTCGATTTCACAAATCAATAAATTCATTTGATTTTCTCGACGGAAATCATCATTATCAACGATTGAACACTGTAAATGCACTTACATTTTTATATACAATTCAAAATGGAAATGATGAAAACGGGGGAAACTGCCTCGCACGACCTATTAAAACTGTCCTTCAGAGCTCACTTTTCGCGAAAACGTGTTCTGCCCAACATACGAACATTTTGGGCTGCAAGGTCGAAAAAAAATATCGATGTTTTCTGCATCACCCTGTACACCTATAAAACTTTAATGTTTCCGTTTGTTTGGGGCGGAGAGAAAGATGTCAGAATGGAAAAAGTAGCGGTGAGGGGAAAGATTACCCCTTCGATATTTTCCACCGCATGGGACTAATTACCCGAGCCCTTAATAATCATGGAATACCAATTAGGCAGACTGGGCACACATGAAAAGGTCCAATTGAAAGAACGTCGGGCTCTCCGTGAAATCAACATCCCCTAAATACAGTCGTCCGTTCAGAATGCGCGTTTCTCGCAATATTGAAAACACGGCCATTTAATTATTAAATGCCAACATTTGAATATGTATTCACCCACATACACCCAATTATGTAAATACACACATGTATGGAAATACGATATAAATTGGCTTTCATATTAAAATATAGTCACGAGTTGTCATTTGAAATAATAATGAATTGCGGGCCCTCGATTATCTATTTCCAATCGCACAACATTGATTAATATTGAATATCAGTTATTATAATACGAAAAACTGCATATTGATAAATATGTGAATGTCATAATTATGAATACGAAATTAAGAAGCCTCGTTAAATAGTTGATTATCCATTTGATAAAATAGACATATGAATTTCGTGTGTGAGTGTGTGTGGCCGTAAGATTCGATGATACGAGAATACTTAAACGTATTATTATACGTAATTGTAAACGTATGTTTGCGGGATGGACCCTTACTAGTCACATCGGGACCCCAGTCGTTTTTTACCTGGAATACCTTCCAGGAAATTCGGGAAAGTGGGACATACTTTTTGCATATTAAAAATCACACCCTCTCACACCCAATCACGAATAGAATTGAAAGTACATTGCAGTATTTTTTGGAATTTTTTTCAATAATTTATCACATCGCAAAATGATTGGGGTGAATTTCACCCACAATGACTTTTGCGTAACCGTTTCGTGGTGTGACCGGCGAGGGTCACACCACGTGACCAACCCAAATAACTCCGTTGCCTTAAGAGTGAAAATGACGAAAAAATGTCAGCAGGTAATTTGGTTGATTTCGAAGGGCTGATACAGCAGTGAAAAATTCATTTTTTTCAAGGTCATCGTTTTTGCGTTCTCAAGGTCATCAATGGTTTCAAATGAGAACAGGTTTCTTTTTATCAAGACATTGTAGCTGATATTCAGAGGGATCCAACGACCCATGATATCATGACCTTGAAATGATTTTTCACCGAACTATTTCGGGTTTGCTTGGGTTTGTTGGGTTTGTTTTCGTCACTCTAAAGGCAACGGAGATATTTGGGGTGGTCGCGTGGTGTGACCCTTGCCAGTCACACCAAATGACCACTCCAAATATCTCCGTTGCCTTTGGAGTGTCGAAAAAAATGTCACAAGGTAATTTGATTGATTTCGAAGGGCTGATACAGCGGTGAAAAATTCATTTTTTTCAAGGTCATAGTTTTTGCGTTCTCAAGGTCATCAATGGTTTTTCAAATGGGAACAGTTTTTTATTCTTAAGACGTTGTAGCTGATATTCAGATGGATCCAACGGCCTGTCAGATCATGAACTTGAAATGATTTTTCACCAAAATGTTTTGGGTTTGTTGGATTCGTTTTCGTCACCCTGGAGGCAACGGAGATATTTGGAGTGGCACGTTAAATGGTCCTGTATATATATATATATATGCAGGACCATTTAAATATATATGTATATAGATAATAAACTATATATATATATATATATATATATATATATATATATATATATATATAGTTTATTCGCCTATTTATTTTTCAACATATCCAGGGCTACTTTGTATTTTGCGAGCTGACGGATATGACGGATAGGCCACTCTCTCCCTTCCGTTATGCGGGACTTCCGGTGTGGACTACACGAAGAAAAAGGGCTCTTTTGCGCGTGTCTCACTGCGCCCCTGCCTCTCGCCTCCGCGCCACTCTCTACCATTATTATTATATACAAGATTCTTTCGTGTACGTGCGAACCACGAACGTTGCATGCGAAAAAGCGTGATCGAGACGAAGCTCATACGTGTTTGCGCAAAGTTTTGCCACGGCGTTTACTTGCGTATATATAGCATGTATAGCGCAGTTACTGAATCGTGGGGTGTATCCACTCTAAGTGTATCGTCATATACAGGGTGTCTCGGATGAAGCGATAAAAGCTCATATCTCGGAAAGCACGGATCATAATGAAAAAAGTTTCGAACGGAAGTTGTTTCGTTACGAGAGGGCAAAAAGTTGGCAATGTCAATTTGACCTTGGGTACAGGCGCCTAGGTCGTATGAAGGTCAAGTTCGACATTTTTGGCGGAGGTCTCGTTTTTTGTGGTGGATTCTTGTAGCCTATCTCGAGAGCTTTTCAAAACACTATAGATGAATGTTTTTGGGTCGAGTACTTTTTCGCATATCTTAATATGGGATACTCAATCGAGACTGATATTGGATATCGGCTTGCGCCAAATTGTTCCAACCCAATCGAAGATTAACTCATGAAGACTGATTGCTTGATATTAATTATGCTGCCGAAGTTTGCATCGTTGGAAAGAAACGATAATTCTTTTTCATTGTCGTTTTTATCCATCTTCGTTGTTATGCGAAATCACTTTTGATAGATTTAGGTTCGAAATCTCTGATAAGGATCTTAGAAAAGTTCACAGTAGCTTTGAAGTGCCAAACGAAAAATTGGCAATTGGAAAAAAATGTTTTCGTTGCGTTCCAACGATGCAAACTTCAACATCATTATCAATTGCAAAGTTGGAACAATAAACTTATTGTTTTATTTTGTATAAGATAAATGATGTATGAAAGATGGCGACCTTTTCTGAAAACCATGAGTTCTGCCATTTTTTGCAAAACATACAACTCAAAATATCCAAATGTCATGGGTCAAATAATGATTAGTATCTTGTTGTATATGACATGTAAGAGGATAATAATATTCATCGATGTTATCGGTCATATTTTCAAGTGAATAAAAAAACGTTATATTATAAAAATTATACAATATGGCGACGCTGGAGACATTCTCGCGAGGCATGTTGAATTTGAGACGGTCTGCGGCACGCAGTTTTGAATTTGGAAAAAATTAAAAATTTGGAACAAATTTGAAATTTGGAAATTTGAATTTGGAAAAAATTTGAAATTTGAAAATTTTAATTTGGAAAAAAACGCAAATTTGAATTAAAAAAAAAATCTTTCAATACTATCGCTTTACATGAGTATAGCTAGTGAACTACGTGGGGAATTGTAAAGATATGAATTTTTGTGTAATTGGCAAGCCATTAAAGTAAAAACTCAATTTTCGATAGAAAAAAGGACAATCATTTGTTAATAACTAGCGTTATAATTAACTCACGAAAAAATCCCGTACGAATTTCACTGCGGTTTTTTTTTTAAAGATGTCCTCAAAATTTGGAGTGAATGAAGAGCCACGCATTGTATTTTATCGGCGGAAAAACGGTTTCAAGGGGTGAAACGTAGCCACAAAAATGGGGATGTTTTTCGTTTTTCGTTGATAACGTTTTAACCGTACGAGGTATACAAAAATTTCAAATTCCAACATTGTTTATTTTCTCGTGTACTGTACATTGGAGATGAGAGCGATAACGTTATCGATGAAAAAAAGAAAAACACCCCTATTTTCGAGGGTGAGTTTCATCCCTTAAAACCGTTTTTCCGCCGATAAAAAAAAAATACGTGTCTCTTACAAGGAACATCCCTAGGTGGCGACACCCTTTGATTTTGTTGAAATTTGGATATGTTATAAAGCACCGAAAAGTAAGCGATACGTATTTTTTTTATCGGTGGAAATACGGTTTTAAGGGGTGAAACCACTCCTCGAAAAAGACATCTCTAGGGGTAATATAGTAGTTTAAGACACAAGGGGTCCACCGATTTTAATGAAACAAAAACGAAAATTCTTCTAATCCGAAGCAATGAAAAAGCCACTACAGTGACATTGCAAAGAAAAATTGAGGGGTGAACCACCCTAGAGATGCCTTTTTTCGAGGGGTAGTTTAATCCCTTAAAACCGTTTTTCCACCGATAAAAAAAAATACGTATCGCTTACTTTTCGGTGCTTTATAAGATATCCAAATTTCAACAAAATCGAAGGGTGTCACCTAAGGGATGACACCTTGTTAGGTTGGTTTATGTTTTTTTTTTTTTTATTTTCAAGCAAAAGTATCCGATGTACTCTCTCCTCTACGTTGCGAGATACGAGCTTGTACGAGTTTGCTTGAGACACCCTGTGTACCAGGATGAACGAAATACACGTAGAACGGTGAGCTGCAAAGCAGAGAGTTTAAGGAGAACCGGAGCAAACTGCGAACTAACGATATAGAACCTCGCCTCCTCTAAGATCGTCTTCATCTCAACGTCAAATATTGGATCGTCAGATCCTGGGTAAGGGTTTTAGATATTGCCTCGCCTATTCGCAAAATCCTTCGTGTATGGCAACATTGCAACGAGAGCAACGCAAACAGTTGTACACGTGTATACACGTGCATACACGTATACATGTGTATAGGATGAGGAAGATGGATACTCGAAAACTGAGACGTCGCAACGGGCTTACACATTTTTTTTTTAAATCGTTCGAAAAACTTCCACAGCCCTTGATGATTGGAGCCTTTTGAAGGATTTATTCAATTTAAAGGAAGAAAAAAATACATTTATTTTTGCCACTTGGTATTTGGTTGCATCTGATAAGAGCAGATGCAGTCTGCACACTTCAGCAGATCACCAAAAATCAGGTCAATTTTCATTATTTTTTTCTGACGAAACTACTCGAAGGACGTACTCGAGATTTTACACGCAATTCATACTTAGTCTTTTCGAGTTTGAGTTTTTTTTTCATTGAAAAATATTGATAAACAATGGAGTTATGATTATTTGAAGAAAGCCAATCGGTGTGGGTGCTTCCGGCAACTGGGCTCATCCGAAATGGAAAATTAAAAAAATGTACTTTCGGTATGATTGTACGGCTTTCGCATAACGGGACAGATTTTTGGTGGTTCGAAAAATACGGAAATGGCAAGCTGAAGAAAACGATCGACTTTAAAGCGAAGAAAAAAGCTTTATTCATTTGTTATTAACAATGGGGTGAACAGGTGCAAAAAATAATTCGGTCATACGATAGAATGGGTGTATATCTTGGTCTTTTTTCCATTTTTGAATTCCAAGTTATGTACTGCGCATTCCGCTTGTAGGTGCCCATAAATGATCGTAATTTGGACAAGCGGATCCTACCCTCAATAGGGGATGAAGTTTTGAAAAATCGTATCTCCCATGGTATTAACGTGACCCAATTCTTTGTTGGCGTTATGTGTAGGCTAGTCCTAACCGTGACTCCAAAAATAAAATAAAATTTTTCTTTTGCCGGAACCCACCCTTACCGGGGGGTGAAAGTTGAAAACAATTGTATCTACTAAGAGATGGTGATCGCCATCTTTATTATTGGCGTTATGGGTACACTACCCCAAAATGAGCGATTGAAAAAAAATGAACTCTCTTTCATTTGCCAGAACTCACCCTTACCGGGGGGTGGAAGTTGAAAAAAAATCGTATCTCCCACGGTATGGAGAGTGCCAACTTTGTTACTGGCGTGATGGGTGGACTAACCCAAAATGAGCCACCGAAAAAATATGAACGATTTTCGTTTGCCGGAACCCACCCTTACCGGGGGGTGGAAGTTGAAAAAAAATCGTATCTCTCAAGAGATGGTGATTGCCAACTTTATTGTTGGCATTATGGGTGGACTAACCCAAAATGAGCCATTGAAAAAAATATGAACGATTTTCGTTGGCCGGAACCCACCCTTACCGGGGGGTGGAAGTTGAAAAAAAATCGTATCCCTCAAGAGATGGTGATTGCCAACTTTATTATTGGCATTATGGGTGGAATAACCCAAAATGAGCCATTGAAAAAAAAATGAACGATTTTCGTTGGCTGGAACCCACCCTTACGGGGGGGGGGGGGGGTGGAAGTTGAAAAAAATCGTATCTACCACGCTTTGGAAAAATTCAAGTGAATCAACCGAATGGATTTTTGGATTCGACGTACAGCCTTTCACGAACCATTATTTCGAGAGAGAGAGAGAGAGAGAGAGAGAGAGAGAGAGAGAGAGAGAGAGAGAGAGAGAGAGAGAGAGAGAGAGAGAGAGAAAATAAACGCGAAAGAAAAAAAGGACAACTTTCAAAATCTCTACTAAATCGTGCGAATAAAAATGAAAACCCCTATGCTATAAAACTATACCCAAAAAGAAAACATATTTTCACATTTGAAGCTTATGCGGATCCCAATAGTCCAGACTTAACGCGCGTCCGAATAAATACTCACCTATGTTCTCGTATATACACTACGTCCCTAATTCGGCGAGATCACGAGGAGGGTGAATTTCGGAGCTTCGAGAAAGGAAATAACGAAAATGCGAATCCGATAGTTAAGCCTACAAGGCGACGAGGACTTACAGGGCCACCCTCGACCCACGAAGCCTTTCACAGTCCTCAAGGCTTGAGAATCCACGATAGTATTTCGTTTCACCACCCCTGCCGCATCCCCAGCCGGGTTTCCATGCCTGGGCAGTAGAATGGCCATTTCCCGGCATTTATCGCTTACGCAATATAACGCGTGCCGTAAGCATACTGACTCTCGCTCATGCTCGCCCTCTCGTTTAAGAGGGAATGATACCTTATCGCGGTCGGTATGGTAGAACGATTATAGATTCCCACGAATCTCTGAAACGGCTCTTCAGATCCCGTCGAAACTTTGCCAAACGACGTCAAATAGATAGACGAACGGCTGTCTTCTCCTCAAATTTTCCGAATTTGAGAAAAAAAATGTAGATTGGGTTATCATAAGCCAATCTACATTCTTTTTCTCAAAATCAGAAAATGTGAGAAGAAGAGAGCCATTCATCTATCTATTTGACGTCGTTTGGCAAAGTTTCGACGGGATCTGAAGAGCCGTTTCAGCGATTCGTGGGAATCTATAATCGTTCTACCATACCGACCGCGATAAGGTATCATTCCCTCTTAAGATATCCGCGTGCGCGCACACACACACACGCACACATTTTTTTCTCAAAAAATATCGCGAAGCCCGATATCTCGAAAACCGTGGGACGTTTTGACTGAACTGAAATTCCTGCATATAGTTGGACATGACCTGACCTATCGACGGTTGCCGAATTATCCATCCATAACAGGACAGCCTGTTATGGATGGATAATCCGGCAACTGTCGATAGCTTGGGTCATGTCATATATATATATATATATATATATATATATATATATATATATATATATATATATATATATATATATATATATATATATATATATATATATATATATGTGTATGTATATGCACACAAATAACGGGAAATCGTCACGTGACCCCAACAATACGTTCTCATCCACGGAGGGTGTCGCATCGATACATCGGACCCTATATATATATATATATAGGGGAAAAGATCGAGAGCGTCGTTCGAGCGAGGGAACGATAATTACCAATTGATTCTATCATGGAATCCATTCCGTATATATACACATGCATTCGGACGTAAGAATCCGTGTCGCGTTTTTCCACATTTTCTCGTATACGGACGCGTAGAGCCGTAAATTCTCGCCCAAAGGCGAAGCGAACTGACGGGGATCGGAGAACGACGATGTAGGTCCATTTCAGTCGTTAGTATTCCCTTTTATATATATATACATATTATCATATTATATTATATATATATATTATATATACATATATATACATATTATAATATATATATATATATAAAAGACGTCCGCGTATAATAACGCAACATTGTAACAAAAGAAAATAATAATAAATGCTATCCGTAGAAAGTAATATCCACATTTCTATAGCTATGGTTATTGATAACAGTATTAATAAGAAAAATAATCGTCACAGTAGTCATAGTGATAATAATAGTTTCAATTGTTCACGCTTGTTATTATGATTATATGCAAATGAATGGTATCGAATCATAATATTAATTAGGAGTTCGGTTTTATCGTTAATCTAGACCGGAGCAATAATGCTGAGTGGCACTCAGAGGCCTCGACAGCACCTCGGCTGTCACCCTGCCCAAAAAGCGATACCGAAATCTTCATTATGCTCACTGTTATTATTTAATGCAATTCAATTATTTTATTCACTCGGTTTAATTAAATTGTATAATTTAATAAAATCTGTTCAATTTAATTATTTTATTCTATTAAATCTGAATTATGATGTTTATTATGACTTATGTATTTATAATTTGTAATAATTATTATGAGTATATACGTGTATTATTTACGTTAACGATAATAATAGTTGTCTCAATATTCAAAATATTACAAGAGTCATTGTAAATAGTGATATCAATATTATTCTCATTACCCGGCTAGTGTGCGAGCGCAGCACATGACAGCACGCGACAATTTCTTTTGGTTCCCATACGGCAATAATAATATGCTGCGCACGAGGCGCGGAACACGCCAGGTTTGAAACATCGTGTAAGCGAGAGAAGTGTGCGGGGGAGGACGATGAGCGATGTGGTGGATAGGTGCGAGAGAAGAAAGATTGCCCGGCTCCAGCGAACGAGGGGGAGAGCCTCTCGAGCATGAGGGAAGAAAATGTAGAAACGCGCCAGGACGACTCGTTATGGGAGATATGACAGGGGTATGTATGTGTCTCTCTTTCTCTCTCTCCTCTCCTCTCCTTTCCGCTCCTCTCGGCTCCTCTTGTCTCTTCTCGGCTTCTCTCGTCTCTTCTCGGCTCCTCTCGTCTTCTCTCCTCTCCTTTCCACTCCTCTCGTCGCCTTTCGTCTCGTCTCGTCTCGTCTCGTCTCGTCTCGTTTCGTCTCGTCTCCTCTCGTCTCGTCTCGTTCCATTTATGCAAAAATTTATGCAAAAGTTTCTATAGAAAATTGTATGGCCACCATGAATAAAGTAAAAATCGTTTATTATCTTTCAAATTGATGTGTAATTTTTTCAAAAAAAAAAAAAAAAAAAAAAACGTATACCTATACCTGTATACCGGAAATATCTATATCACGTCATTTTTCACATCCTTCTCATTTTCCCCCTCAAATTCGAAGATTGCCTAGCTGAACAACAGAAACCAAAATACAACGTCCCCATCAAAATCGTATTAAGGAAGCTTTCCAGTGTGACAGCCCGAAAAATCGCTGTTTTTCGCGATTTTTTTTTTTAAAGAAAAAATAATCTAATCGGTCTGGTTTTTTTTGGATATTAATTGGGTATTGAAGAATACAAAACAATTTTTTAAAGATCGATTTATTTATTAATTGATATCTATAAAAATGATGAAAGAATTGTTGCAGAAAATGCACTTGGATGTGGTGTCCACGTTGGGGGTCACAATTTTGATCTGAAACAAAAAACACAAAAAGATTATTGATCGGTATATAATTGGCTTTCGTGCTATGGAGGCTTTTTTTTTTTTTTTGCAAAAATGGCGCCGGTTTGAACAAAAAGTATCGATTTTAGCATTTTTTTTGGCAGTTTTTTTTACAAAAAAATAGGAAGATGTCAAAAAAAAAAAAAAGCTTCCATAGCACGATAAACAATGACGTTAAGAATATTGTGTAAAAAATTCAACTCGATAGCTTTAAAACTCTGCCCTCCAAGTTGGACACCGTTTTGAAAAATGCTGTTTCGAGAAAAACGCGTTCAAAGTTTCGCTGTAGCTGTAGCGCTCCGTTGCCTTCTTCCAAGAAATGCTGTACAGTAACCGAAATAATCTGAATTTCGGCATGAAAATTTCAGGGAATATTCGGAAGAGTGTATACTATTCGATAAAGCAAAAAAAAAAAATCGATTTTTTGAAAATTTCACACTGGAAAGCTCCCTTAACATCCGAGTAGACTTTTTTCTCTCACGGACTATTGCAATCGTTTCTTTTTTCCATCAGCGTATATTTACTGTCGCAATTGACGACCCCCCTCCCGCCCCCTTTCGTCGGAAAGGGGGCGGGAGGGGGAGCCACGAAATTGTGGAAACCCCATCAAATTAGGCGATAAGTGCTTGCGGGGTTCAGCCCTTATTTGCCCTCCCGCGCGATATACGACTACCACCCCTTGACACCGCGAGCACCTTAACCCACACGCATTGGCGGTATAATGTCCTCGAGTTTGGGGGCCCACGTCGTCCTCTCTCCTCGTTTATCGGGCGCGAGAATTGGGATCGATTTACGCGGTTAAGTATACCCACTCTATGTGCCGCGAGCCCTTCGCCCTTCGTCTGCGACGCGGCCTCCCCCGGAGTGCGTGGAAAATTCCAGCCCCTCCCCCCCACCCCCCTATAATAATTGAATATAATGAAACGCGTGGATAATCAAACTGCTTCAAATATCGATTTCTATACGCCCTTGAAGGGCCTTTCCTACTTTGGAAAACGGACTCCCTTATATATATATATATATATATATATATATATATATATATATATATATATATATATATATATATATATATATATCTATATAAATTTATATATAGAGAAAGAGAGAGAGAGAGAGAGAGAGACGAGACACTTCAGTAAGAACTGCCAGTAAAATATCCAAGGTCATTTGCAACCCCGAAATCAATTATCGTCTCAAAAGGACGTTCGAGTACACATATATATATATATATATATACAGAGTGTCCTTTTATGAATGGATAACCCTGCAACTGTCGATAGGTCAGTTTATGTCCTACTATATTCGTCTCAGGGAGAGATTTCGTCATCGAAAAATATGATAGTTAACAGTTTTTCTAGTCCTCTTTAAGGATGTTGAGTCCCTGTGAAACATGTTAATGTTAATTGTTCAATAAATAGCTTCTTAATCGTCATGAATTTTTAACACGACCTCCTGAATACTTCGTGTAAAAACATACCAAATTTTCAGAATTCTATCATCATTACTTCAACCTCCTTAAGGGTTGAAATAAAAAATGATAAGAAAATTCTGAAAACTTGGTATGTTTCTGTATGAAGTATTTAAGAGGTCGTGTTAAAATTTCACGACGATTAGGAAGCTCGTTATTAAAAAATTAACATTTTGTTAAGAACAATTTTTAAAAGAAATAAAAAAAAATGTATCAATAAACTTCGTTTTGTTTGCGTTGCTTTCAGTATATTGTAGATATTGTAAAATTGAGAGGTCAAAAAAAAAACTTATTGCAAAGTTACATCAGTTTCCATAAAACAACATTTAACTTGTGAATGTTAATTGTTCAATAACGAGCTTCCTAATTGTCGTGAAATTTTTACACGCCCTCTGAAATACTTCATACAAAAACATACCAAATTTTCAGAATTTTATCATCATTTGCGATTTCGGACTCAACATCCTTAACCCTAGACGAGGCATCCCATTCCTGGTGCCTTCTACGGAGCGTGTGGGGTCCGTGTGACCCCCACGAGTCTCCTTCGTTTAGATAACTCCCTATGAACGGAAATTGGGTTTATAAGGGATGAATCTCTTTGTTTTTTTTAAATGGGAAAGTGAATGATGTGTATTAAAGGCAATTTCCAAAAACCGAAAGTCGTAAAAAAGTACTTTAAACGTAAAAAGTAAAAAAATGACTTTTTTGAAAAAAAAATCTCATTTTTGTACTCATCAACCGGTCGAAAGGAATCAAACGGTGTTTGCAATAGTCACAGAATAATAACAGAAGAAAAATATTACCAATTTCGGGAGATTACGAAATGGGGAAAGTTAAGGATGATTCGGTAAAAGATATTTTTTTGCAAGTAATATCGATAAAGATTTATTTGTATTCGTTCAAACTCGAAAAGGTCGCTTAACATTTCAGGAACGTGCTTCGAAATGGGCGTGGGGTCCATATGGACCCCGCATGCTCCTTCTGGGGTTAAAAAAATGATGGCGTATTTTAATGATGAGTAGAATTTCCCAGAAAAAAATTGTACATTCCAGAAAAGAATCAAAATTTCATCTCGAGTTCAGCGAAACGAAGGTAATTAAATTGCGAATACGAATTACTCCGCATAAGCTTTTTGCAAATAAAATTAAGTTACATTTGTCCACTTCGAAATGCATCTTTGATACATTTTTTTCTCGATTACACGATACATGAAAGAGCGTTTTTCACGCCCATTTCCGATTTGGAATTTAATTACCTTGATTCTGCTGTACTTAAAATAGAATTTTGATTTTTAGTCCAGGATGCTTAATTTTTTTTCGGTAATTCTACTTACTACAGAAGTAGGGTATATTTTTTTTCGAACAGGCCTTGAAACACCATTGACAATCGTATTTTTTTCGGTCGCGAAATCTCTACGCTAGGCCCTTTAACGGCCCATGGAAATCTTGTAAATTTCACAATATACAGGGTGAGCCACTAGAAATTGGACGAAAAACGAAACGTCGGAAAAACATGCATGACTGAGGAACGAGGAGAAAAATGTTACACTCTCAACGACAAAGAGATGAAGGAGATATTTAAAATGAAAAAATCCGGAAACATTTGGGCCGAGACCTTAAGGTGGGACACCTTGTATATATCTCCGGATCTGCGCACGTAGAGATGTATACAATAGAAGAGAGAGCAAGAGAGAGAAAGAGAGAGAGAGAGAGATGACGAGAAAAGGGCGGGCCACCCACGAGGGTTGAAAAGTATAGGGGTGGTACTAGGGCCCATGGCAAATATTCCACCGTGTTTTCCACCCATGCAGCCCCCCCTGCCCTTCTCCGCTCGCCGACTTCCCGAACGAAAGAAGCAAAAGGAAAGCAGAAGTGCCTGGCAGAATTCTCGAGACTCTCGGGAGAGCGCAAAAATCTCAAGGGTGTAAAAGCGACGAGGTTCGCGCACGGAAAAAAGACGGAATGTACAGGGTGTCCCGTTCGAAACGTTCCACTCGAATATCTTCGAAACAATTGACGATACGAAAATATTTTTCGAACAAAAGTTGCATTGTTTCCAAAAACGCATCACCCTGTCTTCGTAGTTTGTTTCTGTATTGACCGCTAGAGGTCGTACGAAGGTCAACTTTGTTATTTTCCAAGAAACGATGCATTTTTTATTGCACCAATCGATGCAACTCGTCATTTTCTACGCGACCTACGAGATCCCGATTCCATTGAAGCAAAATCAGGTCGAGCCTGAGTGAAATCGCGTCGAGTCTCGAATGCACTCGAGTGGAAGGATTTTTACGCGACACACTGTACGTGCATGCGAGTGCGCGCGAGTGTCGAGAGCTCGGGAAATATGACGTGTGCTCGAGAAAAAATCGTGAGAAATGTGGAACGACGAGCGCCCAGGTCAAAGGGAAAAAAAGAAAAGGGCGGATAGGAGCAACGTGTGAAGGAAGGAACGTGCGAGCGTCAAGGAATAGATGATGGGGGAAACGAGAGCGCGAGCTCAGAAAACGAGAAATAGGCGAAGAGAGTGGGGGGAGATTTATTATACCCTCGTAACACCTTCGGAGCAAATGAAAATAATAAATAAATAAAATGCCGGTACAAAGGTGTAACAAGCACACTGCAAAATAACATGAAGTCATTTTAATACGAGGTGAAGGAAGTAATCATGCAAAAATTAAATTCCACGTTTTGCGAAAAGCAGGTGCGTGTAAAAAAAATGATATATGCAAAGGAGATACTGACGGGAAATTAAAATATTTACGGCAAACGGTAAGAAAAATAATGCTGGTAATTTGCGAGGCAGAGGATGAGAGAGGTACCTAATGGGCGAGTTTTTAAGAGGAGCTGGTATAAAAAATGATTAATAAAAATTGTGCAAAATTGAACAAACATTGGTACAAACGTCGAGACAGAGAGAGGCAAATAGAGAAATTATTTATTTTTGAAGAAAGCTCTAGGAAAATTAAAAAAATACGAAAATAACAAATG
>OX632359.1:2133498-2145998 GCA_951751655.1 Ophion costatus
AGCGGGTTACGGTGGACGTTGTTAGACGGCGTGACACCTAGCGTCGGCGGGATTGATCTGGAAGAAAAACTTACGAAAACTTTTCTTCGTTGGCACTCATACGCAGAATAAGGACCAAGAAAAAATGAGAAATGTTGAAAATTGATCGCGCGGTACGTTTTGAAAGAAAAATATTTAATTTTCCGTTAAAAAACGAGTTATCTTTTGCAATAAAAGATACTTTTTTTTTTAAACATTTACGGTCATGTCCTAGGAAACAAGGTTAGAAAGTCTCATACCAACGTTCATCGGAATCGGTCGATTTGCTTTTTAGCCATACGTCACGCCAATGTTGAAAATGCAGTTTAAAAGATCGTGCCATACGTCCGCCATTTTTAAAGAATAAAGAAAAGTACCACGTAACGGCCGAAAATAGTAATAAAACCTAACTTAACTGAACTTGGATGTTTCGTTCTGCGATTTTTACTCCCACAAGCGACCTAACCTAGCCTAATCGTGAAGTCCATCTGCTCGAAGTCACGGGCTCATCTATAGTCCATACATAGGTACATGTACGTGTGCATATATTTTCTCGCTCATTTCCTTCACTTTCATTTTTTCACTCCTTCCGCTGTACGTAATACATATACATCACTGGAAAAGAAGCTTAATACTCCTGCATACCAAATTTATATTCTAAGAACCAAAACAAAGCTCCCTTAATGGTAAAAAAGAAATCACACGAAACCTCAAAGAAACGGAACACACTTATCCCGAAGGAAAAACGGAACAGGCAAAAAAACGAAAACGAAGAACGAAGGGAGCACAAAATTAACGAGATAAGGAAAAAAAAGGGGAAGGGGGTGTGGGGGAAGCGCAAACGGCGATCACCGCGCAAAGTGCCAACGGGTGTACACTTGGCACGGAGTTCTCGTGTCCCCGATGTACAGTAAATTCTGAATTCACTGCTCCAATCCGATCACGATTCGCTCGCCCTCGAGGCTTTTTCGGAGACCCGAGCCACTGTGCGCCAGGGCTGTCCCTTTCTCATCCCTTCGAGGACACTGCGCGGCCTTGTCCCGCTCGGCGAGGGGGATAGAGCATTTTTTCTCTCTCTCTCTCTCTCGCCCTCACTCTCTCGAATTCTCTGCACATAGCCTCGGGTCCTTCGCGGGGTTGGAGCTACGGTGGGTGAGGATTGCTTCAGCGACGTGGAGGGGATTTATATATATATATATATATATATATAATAAAAAAATATATATATATATATATGTATTTATATATACACACGCACGCACACGGACACATGTGTGTGTATATATATATATATATATTGCGATATTTAGAAACGTTCGCCTCGCCCCCCACCAATCGTTTTCCCTCTCCTCGGGATCGGAGTGGAGGGGAGATCGTGGCAACACAGGGTCGGCTCATCCTCGGATTACGCACGTACGCACCGCAGGCGAGACGCGTATGCATAATGGAGAGGCAAGAGGAGCGATGACTGGTATTCAATGCGAGAGGGGGAGAGAGAGAGAGAGAGAGAGAGAGAGAGAGAGAGAGAGAGAGAAGGAATTTCTCTTAAGGTATTTCGTTCTAGAGCAGTGACAGGATATCGAGAAAGGGAGCGAGAGGGAGGGATAATTTTCATCATGCTTACGTACATGTACTCGAGACCACATTGTATAAAGCATGGCAAAGATAATTCAGGTGTGAAATAAGCGAAAATTATGCGAATATCAAGGTAAAAAAACGATCGAATGGAAAGTACTTTGATTAATAAGAAATGTAGGTGTAGAAAATGATAATTAAAAAATGCCATACAGTTTGAATTATTTCAAATTAAATGGAATCGTCAATCGAATTGATAAAATGGTACAAATGGCTGTTGATTATTAGTATCTTTTCGATACAAATAATATGTCAAGCATATTCCATAATAATATGTCAAGCATTTCGATACAAATAATAATAATGTCAAGCATATTCCATATAAAATACTTGAATATGGAATATGCTTGACACAGTACATCTATATATATAAAGAATTAATAATCATTTTTAATTCAGTCGAATGCATTTTTATCAGAGGTGTTTCGCTTCAAACATTTTTATTTCTTTTCACACACGTTGAAAATTTATTTCGAATTTCATTTACGTTGTCACAATATTTTCGTTTGATCATTAGCTGCGGATGTGCTCAGTCAATTAATAGTTCGTTTTTTTTTACTGAATTCAATAACATTGCGCTCGGCGCATTGCTTGCGCGAGGAACCACGAAATTGCACTCTTGCAATCGTCGAGCTTCATTTTTTTTTCGTCTTTTTTTTAAATCCATTTTTACGAAAAAAAACGAGGGTTGCTGCGATTAATTTATACGATTAAGACGAGCGAGAGAGAGAAAGAGAGAGAAAAGGAAATGGAGAGAGAAATCGATTCATCGATTGATTATATTTATTGTGCCTTAGTAAAACCCTTGGACAAATATAAGTTGAATATGAAATATGAAATGTTGAATGATGAAAAATAAAATACTTGAATATGGAATATGAAACATGAAGAAAAAAAGTATGTACAGGAATTCAAAGTAACGCAAATTTTGGATGAAACAAAAAACATCGACGAAACAAGGATCGGATATAAAACGAATATAAACAGAAATCGAAGACATAACAATTCGATATAAACGCAAATGTAAATAATATAAGATGGGATAAGATAGAAAATAGAATATAATAACAAAGACGAGCATATAAAAAGGGTGAGGGAGGAGGGCAGAGGGAGGAAAACAAAGAGGGATGAAGAGGTAGAAATAGCGATGTCGGGGCTTGGGACAACGTCGGATGAGAAAGCAACGTCGGCATGGAGTAAATAAAATATTCAGGAACCTTGCGGGCCTCGGAGGATTCGGCATCCCAACACGAGGGAGAGAGGGCGGACGACCCCCGTGTGGTGTATCAAGCGTGAGGGTGTATGCCCTCGCGTGGGTAGGGGATGTCTGGCGAAAGAAAGAGTGCGAAAAAGAGTGAGAAAGTGAGGCAGAGAGAGTGAGTGAGAGAGAAAGGGGGGGGGCGAGGAGAAAAAGATAAATGACGAAAAACGGGGAAACGATACGTCAGTGAAGGAGGAAAACGAGAAAGAAACGAAAAAAACCCCTCTCTCGTCCGAAAAACATCTATTACTGGTATAAGGTTTAGGCACGCGGTGGGGGAGGGGGGGGGGGGGGAGGATGGGCCGAAATAGCGCGGACTAGTAATTGATATTGAGCTCGAGTATAATCAGCATACATACAGATAAGTTCTATGTTTGTCATTTGCGAAGAGAAATTATGGGGAAACGTTCATGGACCTGTTTTGGAGGCAGTGATTATCCCTAAATGCTTCTGACTTCACTGTGGAGTAACGATTTTGTCACTGCACTATTTCCGGTTCACGAAAAATCCATCCGGAGTGTTGGTAATGGTTACTCGTTTCCTGATGCGCTGCTGGATAGCATTCGCACAAGAGGTCACAGGGAAACTGAGAAAAACCTGTGCCGAGAGATTATACAACGAATGAGTTTCCCATTGTAGTCACCAAGCCGGTAAAACTGCCTTTTCGCTCGAAAACCGGAGCGCCGTTGAGCGGTCACCCATTCCAGTACTGACCCGGGCCAGTGTTGCTCCGCATGCGAGATCACCGCACACTGTGGGCTCGTATTTTTATTTTTAAATTGCAAGACAAAGCTTTTGCCCAGCTGGTTTTTCACAAGCTGCTACTTTTATAGGTGTACACGAGGCCATCGACTATTCCGTAAATAGTACATAGGTGCACGGAGGCGAGCAATACAAATATTCATTTTCGTAGATGTATACGGGTATACACTCGAATAAGAGTTCCTATGGCTATACCGTGTATTTGCACATGCTGCACACGAGACCACGACTCCAACACGTTTAGGAGAGAAATATTCGCCGTGCCTCGAGCAGAGCACCGCCTCCCGCCTGCGTAACTCTACACGGGATGAAAGTCTGAACCTGCCGCGAGAGTAAAACACCCTTAAGCCGACCTCGAGACACCTCCACCTCCCTGGAACACCCAGTGAGTTCCCATAGCAGGAACGCTGTGGTTCGACCCCACCAACCGACACCTCAACTCATACACATGCATCAATGCATATATATATATATACCCGCACACAAAGTGTCCGAAAAACTGCAGCCGGCCTTCTCAGTATTGATAGAACGTGAAATTCCAAAGCGAAAAGTGCTTAGCCGTTTTTCTCTCCGACGTACCGTTGCTGGGATACAAATTATTTAGTGACCTCCAATCCGATGTGTGTGCACAGCGGCGCTCGTGGAGCCGCCAAAGGCGCGCGCGCAGCGAGAGCGGGCTCCGCCCCATTCGGCCCCTACATGGCTGGCGGGCGCCCCCGATTGGCTATCACTAATCGTTCGATTTCTCAGCAACGATTTCTCCAAGAGAAATTTGCCTCAGGACTTTTATCCTTAGAATTGCGAGATCTGTTCACCCTGTGAAGATCTTTCACGACTCTTTTGACGCCCTGTACATCCCAGCAGCGTTGGTACGATCATTGCTAAACCCAAGCAAACCCAATCCGACGTGTGTGCACAGCGGCGCTCGTGGAGTAGCCAAAGGCGCGCGCGCAGCGAGAGCGGGCTCCGCCCCATTCGGCCCGTACATGGCTGGCGGGCGCCCCCGATTGGCTATCACTAATCGTTCGATTTCTCAGCAACGGTTTCTCCAAGAGAAATTTGCCTCAGGACTTTTATCCTTAGAATTTCGAGATCTGTTCACCCTGTGAAGATCTTTCACGACTCTTTTGACGCCCTGTGCATCCCAGCAGCGTTGGTGCGAAAATTGCGACATATTCTCCTCTACCCAACCTACTGCTCAACCGCCTTCTCCTCTCCCTCCCGGACTTGCATATTCATACAACAAATAAAAAAAATCACTACCACTCAATTCACTTTATATCCATTCCCGGGCGAGCGAAATTCACAAAATCATTTCCAAAATAGATAAACCTCGCGCGTCCATCGCAACTGTAAACACCATTCTTTTTATCGGTACTAATTTGTCCTTGGGGAATCGCAGATGATGCATATTTTTGCATGCCAATAGACTTTCGATGGAAAGCCGACAAAAAATAACGAAAAAGTACGTGAGTTCGCTACGTGAAAAATGATACCTTTTTTCTCGCCTGGTCAAGTTTGGCAGAAGCGCGAACCCGCATCCCCACAGACGTGCACGATGAGAGATTGAGTATTTTCTCACGCCCACGTTGGCTCATCGCTTGAGGGAGGCTTCGAGGAGCCGTCCAGATGACCCCGAGCAGGTATGAAGGCGAGGAATTATATACCCTTGTGTTTCACGGAGAAGGCTGGGAAAATGAAAACGAAGAGAAGTGTGTGTGTGTGAGAGAGAGAGAGAGAGAGAGAGAGAGAGAGAGAGAGAGAGACAGAGAGAGGGAGAGAGAGAGAGACAGAGGGTCCCGGCAGGTTATCTGTATCGATCGAGCAAGTCAACCAGGCACCCATATTTCCCTTGGAGAGCGCGTGTGTATACCAAAGAGACTTTTCCCGCTAACGTGATGCTGTGGTGCACCGGTGAAATGGATACCCTCTCTTCCCCCCGTACCCAACAAAAATTCTCGCGGCCTCCAAGAGCTTCCTCCAACAAAGCACGCGGGGTGCTCCGAAGAAAGCACGTTTTTTTTTGTTTTTTCGAAAAATGTCCGCCATTTTGTTATCTTTGCATATATAAAAAATCTAAATCTAGAACCGTTTGATTTTTTTGTTTCGGATGATCCATCTCCGAGACTTCATCAACAGCGCATACCTACAATTTTTTTGGGAAATTTTGTTGACTGGCATTTACATCTATAAATAGTGACTTAAATAATTAAATACGTTTTTTATGTATTTCGCAAGTGTATATATTAAGTGTAACAACTTTTCATCAATTTTATCATATATAATATTATATATAAACAATTATGTAGTATATAATATTGTATATATTATAACCAACAATTATATGATATTTAATATTATAATATTAAATAAATAAATACATTTTTTTATCCATTTCGAGAGTGTATTTACTAAGGCCTCAGTCCACAGTAACGGGTATAAAATCATGTGCGAATTTAATCATTTTTTTCGCATGAAATAGTGATTCACTCAAAAAATGAATTACACATCTTTTTAGTACAAATATCAAGCTGTTAGAAAATATCTTTTTTTTCGATGCACAAAATGGCCAACTAATCGAAACTTCTCGAAACAGCTTTATTCCAATTGGCGTGACAAATAACTTCCACAATTTTCACTCGATTTACGTCAAATTTAAAAGTTATGGTCCTAATTGCATTTCGCAGAGAAGTGCGTACGGAATTTCTGATTAATCGAAAACTTTTCATTTTATGAGCAGTTTATGAGCAGTTATAACGAAATTTTTCACTGAAAATTCATTTCATAAGTTCAAATACCTACAACTTTTGAATAAAATAATATTTTTTTAAATTCCGTACGTACTTCTCTAGGTATTATAATGTAGCTTAACGAGAATTTTTGTTTTTTGTTCTAGGTAAAAAATTGTGGATGCTAATTGTCACGCCACGGAGCGCCTAGCAAAAAGATAACAAAAGAAAATATTAGTAGTCGGCCATTTTGTACATCGAAAAAAATATATATATTTTCTAACAGCTTGATATACATACTAAATAGATGTATAATTAATTTTTGAGTGGATCATGCTTTCATACGAAAAAAAAATTGTTAAATTCCCACATGATTTTATACACGTTGCTGTGGCCTACGGCCTTAGGGCGTTACCCCCACTTGTAGCGCAAAAAAAGGCCTTTTTCGTGAATTTTTTTAAAGAAAACTACAAAACTTTTTTAATCGATCAATATACCATTTTAAAGAACACATCTTGAAGAACTTTCAGTTATTTTTTTTCTGAAAAATATTACATTGTTTAGTGGCAAATGGCCGTCAATGAAATAATGTTTTTATATACACGGTTTGCGGTGACCAACATTGCGGCGAAGTGGATCATCTGAAAAAGAAATGCGAATGGATTTAGTCAAATATAAGTATAAACTAGTCTTTAATCGAAGGATTTTAAAAAATATTCATTTTTCACAAAATGGCGGACAGTCAAAGTTAATGGTTCGATTTTAACGAAAAAAAAAACGGCCGTTTTTTGGCTATAAAACGGCCATTTTTTTTCGAAAAAAAAAATCGAACGATTAAAGACTACATTTTTATGTATTAAATAAGCCTGCAAAATTTCAAGAAGATCGGTTCATTAGTGTTCGAGTAATCTTGGTCACCGACTTCAGAAATGCCATTTTGAGGAAAACGCGTTTAAAGTTTCAATTTCAGTTCTTCAATTCACGGATTCTTCTCTTTCAACGCTCATATCTCAGTCAATTTTGTTCGGATCGACTTGAAATTTTCAGGACATATTCTCAGATACTTATCCTTCAAAAAAATGCAATAAAAAAAAACGATTTTTTCAAAATCGCAAGTGGGGGTAACCCCTTAAGTTTACCAACTTTCTATCAATATCTATAATATAAACCTGTCAAAAAAATTCATGGAGCCTTTTTAAGCGTATAAAGTAGGAAGACCCCTTAAACGTGGCATGCGCCACACACATCCGAAAAAACCCACAGATACAGATGTGCGTGTGTGATCACACTGCCACGCGTTACGACGTAACACACACTGGGCGCGGTAAACAGCCGTACATTATACCCTCTTGCGCACATGACATATAGCCGACGATTATGCTAAGCCGGATAGTGCGTTCGCCCCCTCGCGAAATTGTTTCGTCCTATCGTGTGCCGCGTTAATAAAGCGCAGTGTGAGCGATGACGAGACAGAGACCACGAGATTTATGCGTGCAAACGTGCGCGTGCGCATATAATCGTCGTACCGCAAATACGCGCGTCAGCTTTGGTCCGGGGCACTGGTCAGTCAAGGCAGGGGTCCGTGGACATACCGAAGATGACCACTTTGGGAACGTTGCTTTTGCGACGAATTCTCGAGAAAAAATCGACTACGCTCGCGTTGACGACAATCAAATTGAAAAAAAAAATTACTTTGTGTGAATTTGGGGTTTTTATGACGTTTCCATCATGCAAGTTTGATTGGACGCAAGGACGTCGCCGAGGGGGAAGAGGGGGGGGGGGGGGGAGGTGGTACCCCCCCTAGATATTTGAAAGCTTGTATATGAGGGTCTAAAATGTCTAAAATTCGTATTTCCCCCACCCTCCCTTGCCCATCCTTCCCTTCCCCCTGGCCCATTAGTTGGCGACGTCCTTGATTGGACTAGTCATCGAGGCTGTCATAATGCAGACACTTCAGAAACGATGTACACGAGGTCCGAAAAACCACGTGAATTTTCAATATTTTTTTCTGATGAGAGCTTCGGGTCGACGAGGTCGGGATATTACACACAATTGATACATAGTCTTGCCAAGATTGTATATTTTTTTTATTGGAAAATATTGATAAACGATGATGTTATTATTATTTTAACAAAGTCTCGCCGTTGCTGCATGGCCAATCGGTGTAGGCGCTTCTGGCAACCAGTCTCATCTCTAATAACGAATTGAAATATGTAGTTTCGGTATGATAACGAAACTTTCGTACGACCGGATGGTTTTTAAAAGTTTTGAAAATTAGGTAAATGGCAACCTGTAGAAAAAATTGATATTCGACCCCAAAAAATGAATAATCATTTGTCACGAACAAATGAATAACCATACGAAAAAGTCATCTGGGCGAACGATAGGAAATGTTAGGAACTCCGTCGGAATATCAACTGGATGGATCGTATAGATTTTGAGACACGCCTTACACAGTTTCATAAAACATATTTTCGAGAAAAACGCGATCTCTGGAACCTTTGTAAAAATGTTCACAAGTCCATAATTCCTGATCCAATTGTTCAGAAGTAGATAATAAAAAAAAAAATCTTTCGGAATCAAGAAATTTCTTGCAAAATCTTTCGGAAGAACGAAATTTCTGGATTGTGACGTTTTTCCGGATTCCGACAGCTTCCCTACCGGCTACTGGGCATGTCCACACCTCGACAATTATCTTCACTGACCTTGAGACCAAAACATCGCTGATTTTCATGATTTTTTTCAGAAGAAAATTTTTGTTCACCATTTTTGAAGATTACGCTCTTCTAGACCGGTTCCGGTGGACGTTGTCAAACGGCGTGACGTGTAGCGGCGACGGGATTGATCAGAAAAAAATCCAACGAAGTTTTTTCTTCCAGTGACACTCGTACGCTGAATATGAACCAAGAAAACGTGCGAAACGTTGAAAATCGATGAAATGGTACGCTTTGAAACAAAAAAATTTAATTTTCCGGGAAAAAATGTCTACATGTTGCGATAAAAAAAATACTTTTTCGTAATTTGAAAAAGTTGCAGGTTCATGTTCTAGACAATAAGGTTGACAAGATTAATACCAAATTTCATCCGAATTGGTCGATTAGTTTCCTAGCTATACGTCACGCCAGTTTTGCCAACGCAATATAGAAGACCGTGTCACATCACAGCACCACCACTCCCCAAGATAATTTCTTCAAGCCATGACCCAGCCAAGAGTAATAATAAAACAGACCCTCAGTCTCAAAAACAGTGAAGAAATCTTGCCTAAACAAAAAAATCATGAAAATCAGTAAACGTTCGCCTCGCCTACACGTTCTCCCCCTCCACAAAATTTTCCGTAATCAAGTAATATTCAACGCAAAAACAAACGTTCAACTTCTGCACCAGGGAATCCCTCTAAGCATGATGCTTTCCTTTTCCAAAAGCCTCAATCACCTGTGCGAAAACTCGGTTCGAAAAATTGTGAGGTTATGTTGACCGTGCGCATGCTTCCATCGTGCCAACGCTACCCCAAACTCGCGGAACACCCCCGGACCATTTTTCTCCCACTCATACTCGTGCACCTCATTTTCCCGTCCCGCTGCTTCTTCATCTGGGCTCACGTGCCAGTGCACCGTTACGCCCGCCTCTCCTCTTTGCGAAACGGAGCCCTGTCATTCCCTTATTTCTTAAGGGCTCGCGGGCTTCTCGAGACACTCGTTATTCCGTGCGTCTTCTTACGTGTGTTCCTCGCACTCGCTCCCGTTTTTTTCTATCTGCCTCTCTCTCTCTCCCTCTCTCTCTCTCTCTCACTCTCTCTGTTACCCTCCTCGACGGTTTTTATCTGTGCACAGGCGCCAAAGACTTCAAAGACTTTTACAAGCACACTCGACACTGTACGGTGTCAGATAACTCTGCATATTATGTACAGCTATATATATATATATATATATATATATATATATATATATATATATATATATATATATATATATATATATATATATATTCGCTTCACAACAGTTTCTCTCAACGCCTAGAGCTCTCGTGCATCCGGCTATTTTCATCGAAGGATCAACGTCTCCGTTAGCAGGAAACAGAGCCCGAGAGAGATTTTGTGTGTATGTGAAGAAGAAGAGAGAGAAAGAGAGGGAGAGAGAGAGAGAGAGAGAGAGAGAGAGAGAGAGAGAGAGAGAGAGAGAGCGAGACAGAAACATGCTGCACGGAACTCCGCCACCTCTTTCATTGCTCTCGCAATTCATCCTGTCGTTTCACGAATTTATTCTCGTTACGCTAAGTGCCCTATACAGAACCGGGGCGTACTCTTGCCAGTTTTTGTATGAGAGTCCTTTGAACTATGGTATACGTAAATATGTGTATATATATATATATATATATATATATATATATGTGTGTATATATATGTATATATATATATATATATATATATATATATATATATATATATATATATATATATATCTGTATATTTATATGTATAGGTGTACGTGTGTTCTTCTCTTTCTATAAATGCCTATATAATGCAGTAGCTTATAGAAATTTCACAGCTATATTGTTCACATTCTCAAGAACTTATCGCGCGATTCTCCACTTCACTCGCCCATAGAAGTAACGTTTTTAATCACTTAGACCGGATCAGCTTGATAAATTCACAAATAAACGAGTGTATGTGCAGGGTGTATCTTAACTACTAGTTTTCCATTTGTGAGCATATAGGGTGCCACCTTTCCAAGCAAAACGCTTTTCTTTTAATGTCGTGCGACAAAGATTGGCCATGATATTCAGGAGTAAAGTTCAACGTTGAGTAAACAATGGCACAGTAGTCACATTCAGGCCAAAGAGACAGCCTATATGCTCACGAAGGGAAAACTAGTAGTTAAAATACACCCTGTATAAATAAATAAATAAATAAATAAATAAATAAATAAATAAATATATATATATATATATATATATATACACAATTACAAGGTAGCCATGTATTTTCCAACGGTCCTCGGCGACGATTTTGCGACCGAGAAAAAAATTATTTCCGATGGCTTTTCAATTCCTCTTGGAAAAAAACTCTGCGTGTGTCTATAGTTCACACGCGTAGGAAGTGAATACTTAAGGATGTTGAGTCCCTATGAAACATGTTGATGTTAATTGTTCAATAAATAGCTTCTTAGTCGTCATGAAATTTTTACACGACCTCCTGAATACTTCATGTAAAACCATACCAAATTTTCAGAATTCTATCATCATTACTTCAACCTCCTTAAGGGTTGAAATAAAAAATGATAAGAAAATTCTGAAAATTTGGTATGTTTTTGTATGGAGTATTTAAGAGGTCGTGTTAAAATTTCACGACGATTAGGAAGCTCGTTATTAAAAAATTAACATTTTGTTAAGAACAATTTTCAGAAGAAATTTAAAAAAAATTATCAATAAACTTCGTTTTGTTTTCGTTGCTTTCAGTATATTGTAGACATTATAAAATTGAGAGGTAAAAAAAAAACTTATTGCAAAGTTACATCAGTTTCCATAAAACAACATTTAATTTGTGAATGTTAATTGTTCAATAACGAGCTTCCTAATTGTCGTGAAATTTTTACACGACCTCTGAAATACTTCATACAAAAACATACCAAATTTTCAGAATTTTATCATCATTTGCGATTTGGGACACAACATCCTTAACTTACGCGCTTCTATCCGCTGTCGCATAAGAAGTATTCACTTTAAAAATGCAGCGCATTTTAGTGACGAATACTACAATATGTGACAGAAAAAATAGAGCATAAAAAAGACAATACCATTTTGAGTACAGCAGAATGAAGATAATTCCATTCCAAACACGAAACACTCCAGCAATTTCTTTTTTGGTTGTCCCGTCAAAAAATTACGTTGAAAAATTACCATACGTAAGGTTTGTTAGGAGTGTTTCGTATTCGTAGTTTAATAACCTTCGTTCTGCTGAACTAAAAGTGAAATGTTCATTTTTTTCGAGGTACGGTAATCTTCTTTAACGATAAAAAAATATTTTGAGGTCGCTTAAGCCTGCGAAGAATTCCAATTTTCATAAAATAATCGATGTTCCTTCTTACACTTCTCACCCA
>OX632359.1:2148498-2163825 GCA_951751655.1 Ophion costatus
GTTTTATAAGAATTATAAATGGAACGAAAAAAAGAATACTCGTGTGTTTTGCAATTGACATAAGCAATAAACAGAAAAAAGTAACTTCATAACAATTGGCGCCTTTTTATTTATATTTTTGCTTATTGTAAGAATTAGTTTCACGAAAATTGAAACTTTTCTGTAAACAATGAATTTATAAGGCTGTCAACTATCGAACTATTGATTTTTGCTATTTAATTACATGATTTGATGGAAGGTCTATTTAAGTAGAAAAAAGGTTCCATGAAATGTGAGAAGTCGTGAGATTTCGCCGGAAAAGTGACAAAATCTTCAAGTTTACTATGAATTCAACTTTGACCTTAAATAACTTTTGAACGAGTAGATTTATCGTAGAACGATAAGAGACATTTTTTATAGAGCATTCAATTCCGTAAAAAAAACATTTTGTGCATTGTCGTATTGCTGTACGTTTGCCAGTTGGCGAGTTATAAAAATCAAAAGTAGCAAGTTAAGTTTCTCTCCATGTTATTGGCATTGGAAATTGAAAATCGCGACGAGGAACCTCTAAGTATCGATATTAAGGAGAGAGATACCTTTAGGCGAGGCAAAAATGGCTGTTTTTCATAATTTTTTTAAACACACAATTTCCTCATCATTTTTGAGACTTGCAATTAGGGTACGTTTTATTACAACTTTGGGTATTACATGGTATTTTTTTAACATCATTATGTGATAATGTCCGAGGCACGGCACTCAGCGGGATTAATCTGAAAAAAATCAACGGAGATTTCTCTCTCATTAACACTCATACGCAGAATATGAACCAAGAAAAAGTGATAAATATTGAAAATCGATGAAATGGTGCGCTTTCAAACGAAAAGACTGAATTTCCTGAGACCGAAATTTCTAAAAATTTAAAAATTTCTAAAAACGCTGAAATACGTATTTCATTAATTGTTTCGAAAAGCACGAATACCAAATTTCAAGTAAATCCGACCGGATCTTTTTTAATTTTCATACAAACTTTACTACTCCATTTAAGGGTCGAATTTCGGAAATCTCTCAAGTGGTGCTACATGATAAAATCAAAATGCCCTAAAAATTTCACGTTTTTTCATTTAGCGTTTTAGGCTAGGCGATGATGAGTCAGTCAGTCAGTTAAGGTCAAAAAAGTTATCGTTTGTGGAAATGTCATGGGAAAAACCAAAAGCATATCCCATGGACAGTTTCAGGAGTATCCGTTTATAATAGGACACCCTGTATATAGATAGATAGGTTTGTATCTTCCGATACAAGACACGAGATGGAGGGTGCGAGGGTGAGTATGTGTGTGTTGCGTACATCGGCAACGTAAGCTCGAAGCTAATGCGCGACGAAGCTACGTTGCACGCTATAGCGGGTTTTATACCGCCCATAGTGTAAGGGTTGCTATTTACTTCGGGCGGCCGTGCGGCGCACACGGCCCGAGAAAACTCGCGTGCGCGTGCGCAAGCCCTTATATGTATCGGCGAGCCCGGCCACCGATCAGCGACAAGTGCAGGGACGAGTGCAGGGATGACTTCGGTCGCGCGGCTGCACAATGGAAGCGGTGTGTATACCTGTATCATCAGGATCGGGTACATGCCCTCGGTCATTGGGAAAAGCTGGGAATGGAGCCGGAAGGACGGACAACGGCCCGGGCTACCAATTTCGAGGACCTTAGAGCCGCGACGATTCCAGGGGCAAACCGTAGTGTATACTTATGTACGTACAGGGTGTCTCGGATGAAGTGTTGGAAGCTCATACAGGATGTCTCAGAACTGAAAGTAGTCACTACAATGAGAGGTTGGGTGTGAAATTCTGAGTCGATTGATATAAGCATGTATGGGTCTCAGATCAACCCCTGAATTATTATCGATTTTTAAAGTCGGGCCAATCAGGTGCGCCCGATGAGCCGTGGTGGCTGACGGGAGTAACGCCCCTACAGGCACGTGATTGGCCCGCCTTTAAAAATCAATAACAATTCAGGAGTTCATCTGAGACCCATACATCCTTATATCGATCGACTCAGAATTTCACCCCCAACCCCCATTTCAGGGACAACCTTCGGTTCTCGGACATTCTGTACATCAAGGGGAGAAACACCATATATCGGATAGTTGCTTAACGGGGTCGTCCACGTGACAGCTATTTTTTGGGAATTTTTTTTTTTTGGTGAACCAACAAAACACACATTTTTAAATTTTTAGGAGAGGTAGATGGGAGAAGGAGAAGAGCGAGGCAGAGATGTACAAAGGAAAAGAACGAAGAAGGTGGGAGAATAAGAAAAGGAAGGAATCCAGAGCAGGTAGAAATAGAAAGAAATACGAGGAGAACAAGGGAAAAAGGGCCAGGATTTATAAACTCGTGGCTTTTCAGCTCTCCGGCCTCGGTTGTCGTGTCCCCGGCGTAGGTGGAATCGCGTATGGGACGCTGCTGTGTGCGTGTAGCGGCGAGCTTTAATCCAGTCCCCATGAGCCATAGCTTCCGTCCTTTCTCTCTCTCACTCCATCTCTCTCTCCCTCCCTCCTCTCTCCCACCCACATGTTCTCTCTCTCTCCCTCGCTCGAGGCTACAAATCTGTGGCCGGAGCTTTTTTCCCCGGGTACATCGGCGACGAATTCACCCTCAAACAAATACGCACCCACACGCGTACACATATATAGTTTCAGTGCGACCATAGTCGTCACACAGAGTGGTTGCGGTACCTATAGAATCGCGCGCCCAAAAACCACCAGAACCAGAATGGAGCCGGATCCGCGGCCAACAGCAAAAGCAGAGCGCAGATTCTCGTTTGCATACGCGCGACACACTCCGTCTCTCGCGCTCTCTAACACCCCCTCGCTCTCTCTTCGACTCTTTATCTCTTTTCAAGATTCATTCTCTCTATCTTTTTATCCATCTCTTTCACATTCGTTTTTAATGCTTCCACGCTATTGCGACGAGGCCAGGCTGATTTTCATTCGCTTTCTCTCCCTCTCTCTCTCTCTCTCTCTCTCTCTCTCTCTCTCTCTATCTCTCTCTTTCTCTCTTTCTCTCTCCGTTATTTCCTCGTGCCTGGGCCTCTTAGTCCCAAGGTTACCAGCGTGTGACAAGTCCGCGGACTTCACCTCCATTTCACCTGCGATGGATTTTGTCCTCGGTACGAGATAATTGTGGGGACAATTTCTACAGTTTTTTTCCATAGAGTAGTACAAGATCTCTCAAAATTTCTATATTTCCAAAATAAAGCAATTCTTGGATGACGAGCTTCGTAAAGAAGGAACGCTGCGACAGAAAAAACATCTCCATGCTATATACATACATGTATATATATATATATATACCAACATGTATTTTGATTTTTTGGACACCCGGAATTTTATATTTTAATTCTCCCAGGATTTGGAATAATTTCTCATATAATTTTTAATCAAAACGGAAAAAAGAAACATTTGGGTCTATCGGTATAATTTATGCAATATTAACAATTGGATTTTTAGGATTTTTTGTTTGAGCTCATCATATATTTACAATTGGTATAGATGTTGATACTCGTGCCTATTTTACATCAGCAACTATAATTATTGCAATCCCTACCGGAATTAAAGTTTCTCGACGATTAGCTACTATTCATGGAGCAAAAATTAAATTTAATCCATCTAATCTTTGAAGTTTAGGATTTGTATTTTTATTTACAATGGGGGGTTTAACTGGTGTAATTTTAGCAAATTCATCAATTGACATTATTTTACATGATACTTGTTATGTAGTAGCACATTTTCATTATGTTTTATCAATAGGAGCCGTATTTGCCATTATAGGAGGGTTTATTTATTGATATCCTTTAATAACTGGCTTAAGATTACATAAAAAATGATTAAAAATTCAATTTTATAGACTATTTTTTGGAGTCAATCGAACTTTTTTACCCCAACATTTTTTAGGATTAAATGGGATACCTCGACGTTATTCTGATTACCCAGATTCATACATAACTTGCAATATTTTTTCATCTATAGGATCTTATCTATATATATAATTAGGATCTTATCTATATATATATAATTTCATCTATATATATAATTAGAATCCATTCTAGTGATTTTGAAAAACTTTCGTCGAGAGAAATAAGCTTTAAATAGTTGCTTCATAAAAACAATTTAAGAATAATGGTTGGCCATAGTTGCGCCCATACCGACAGAAAATCAACGGATCAACATGTTAAATGGTAATATGATTTTCCCTCAGTTCAAATCCCTCAATAAGAACTAAAGCCCAACGCTCGATCCGTTGGACCCCCGACTGTTGCAGTTTCATCCGTCTGAAGTGTAGAGGCGAAGAGTACTCGAAGGGTGGCGGCTTTAACTCCGGCAATAAATCAATTTTGGCCGGTGCGTGCGGGAGACAAATAAATAAATATATGATCCCTCGTGATTCACGCGCGTGCCGTGCGCTTACACGGATTATATTTGTGATGAATGAGGGTGGAGGAATGTAAAGTGGGAATTGTAGCGTTAACCGGAGAGACTGATGCGTCTCTCCGCCTTCTTCCCGGCCACATGTGCATCTGTGGCTAGACTAGAAACGAGAGTAGGTTTGCGCTCGTACGCGGTCGCAACGAACGAGCGAACGGGGTATGGGGGTAAGGGGGAACGGAAAGGGGGGAGTTGCGGAGACTAGGCAGGAACGTGCCTCTGTAAACCCACTGGTGTTATCTTGCATTATATTGCACATGACGGACGTGCTCTGGTAAACGGACTCACAGGGAGGCGAAAAGGGTCGTACGTAGAGCTGCCCCGATGCCTCGCGACAGTTATGAAAAAAGCGGCATCGATGGTTTACAGGATGGATAGATCAGAACATTTGGAAGTGAAAAGTCCTCAAGCATTTTTCTCTCCGATGTACCGTTGCGGAGATATTCCTTGATCGATGTTGGCCAACCAGGTTGGCTGGTTCCCCACTACTCTCGAGCGCGCCGAATGCGGCTCAGAGAAACGGTGTACGATGCCGCGGCGTACGCTCGACCGCGCTCCTGATTGGCCGTCGCCGTTCCACGCATATCGAAGCAACCGTCGGTCTAAGCAGAAAATGGATAGAAAGTTTTTTCTTTGGAATTTCGTGATCTATCTATCGTGCAAGTTTCGCGAACACCCTGTAGGTTCGGAGAATTTCTCTCTGTCTTCTAACGCGTTGTCGCGGTTATGGCGTATCTCGGTGCACAAAGCACCCGTTGCATCCGTATACGTTAGCATAGTACAGAGAAAGCGAGGGCTGCGACGTGGCCTCGAAACGGGCGCAACCGCAATGACGAGACGTCCTGCCTCGTTTATCTCACTCGTGAAAATTTAAACGAATATGAGGCTAGAGAGAAGGGAAAAGATGACGGCGAAGAGAAAAGTGGCCTAGCCAAGCAGCAAGGGCTGCATCGGTGTATGGAATTCGCAAAGAGGCCAAAAAGGAACAAAAAACAAAAGATTATTCCGCCAGAGGTGAAAGGGGTAAAAGTCAATAGATGCAGAACACAAGAAACAGAGGCCGAGAGCGTGAGGTGGAAAAAATCTGTTGAATGAGGTCAAAGGGCAGATATTTACGGGTAGCGGATCTTCATTTGTCTCTCGGACTATCCTATTTTACGTTGCTTTTGGTGAATTCAATTTTCCATCATGGGTCAAATCGCGTTGATTTTCTGCTGCAGGGGGTCCATTTTTTCCAGTATATTCGTAATAAAACTATTTTTCATAAATTTCAACAAGTGCACCAATACTCTAAGGAATCATCGTGTCAAACAGTTTTTAGTATTTCTCAAAAAGTGTGCAAATAAATACAGGTTAAACAAATAGGCCTAAAACGGTCGCCATCATTGACGGGGTCGATGGAACGCGAAATTTCGAGGCGAAAAGTCCTTATCCGTTTTGCTCTCGAAGGCAACCTTACACAGATACGAATGGATCAATGCGAGCCAATGGCAAGCGCGGACGGCAGGAGTTTGCCCCGCCCCTCCTGCGCGCGCATACGCTCGAGTGCATCGTGGTCAGCTGACCGAGGCACCGGATTAGCTACTGCAAATTCATCAATATCTCCGCAACGCTTCGTCGGAGAAAGAGACGCCTCAGGACTTTTCTCCTCAGAATTTCGAAATCTACAAGCCACGCAAAGTTCCGACGTGACTTTTAGAAAACCCTGTACACCGCAACCATATTAAAGTCACCCTCGTTTCGATCCATTTACCAACACTGGTGTTCGGATATATCACCTTTTATATCGCTCGTTTAGTACGAGCAGCGCAACTCCCTCCGCGTGTTTCTGGCTCATAATACAGCGCACGGTGGTCACGCGACCATCGACCACACAGGACCACGCGAGCTCACGGTTCTACAAAAGTCCTTTTCTCTCTTTTCGCCCCTCCTTTTTTCCATCCCCCGTATACATTTCGAGCCTCTCTCCGTCCGTCCAGTCAACGTAGATCCTCACGTTAATCCACGAGTCTACCGTCATCAAAATCACCTTGTCGCACCACGCGGTGCATATCGCCGCGAACCGATTGCTGTGGTTTACCAATGACCGCGGGCTACAAACGTACCGCTCGAATGGTAAACGCGTTCGAACGCATTGCCGCAACGAAATAAGTTAAAAAAAAGACATACGTTTTTCGGAATACTTAAAATTTCATATCATCTCAGTCTATTTTACAGCATACTTTAATTAAACTCCATTCATATTATATTGAAGTACTCTTCTTTTTCTTGCTTATTCCGAAATAAATTCGCTCATATTGGATGAAGCCAAAAAAAATGGACCAGTACTGCACTTGTGCATTCGAGATTTTTGTGTGTTGAATACGGAGATACATTGTTCTCGTTGCTATTCGTGTAATGTCTTCGAACGTGCAACTGTTATCCAAAAGCGTATAGGGGAACTCTACATCGTAGGTATTTCCTTCCCCCACCCTTCCTGATACCTTTTTGCTCTCTCGCAACCTCTCTCTCTTTCTCTCTCTCTCTCTGGGAGATAGTTTCGGTTTTGCAAGAGTAAGCGTCTGAGGCACGATCGAAATTGTTGGGATGTCAGAGTGAATCAGCGGTTCCAACTGGTGGTATAATACTATCCCTACAGTGTCCATTATATACACTATTGGAAGAGATACTATCGCATGCCTAAGTGTTCATGTGCTATCTGGCAGAGAGACTGTATACTTATATGCCTATAGTTTGCAATGAACACCAATATATATATATATATATATATATTGAACACACACTTATATGCCGATACGTGCATACGGGGTGAGTCACCAGACCTCCCATCCAAGCATTATTTACGAATCGTACAACAGATAGTGATTTGCGTTCAATGGTGAACATCTATAACACGTTTTCTTCAATTAAAATGTATCATTAATTCTCGGAAGTACCACGTTCATTGCACGCCTCGAATATCCATGACACTCATTTTTAGTAATCCAAACAAAGCCGTCATCCCGATATCCTATTTTTTTTCACATTGGATGAAGAAAGTGGAATGGAAGCTTTGAGAAAAAAGAGGACCCATTCCCATTTTCCCATTCGGACAAAAGGAGGGGTGACCTTGAAATTACGTTGACGCGTCCGTTTGAAAGAAAAAGCTGAGGTCGTCAAAATGTACATGGTGATCGCGAAAAATTTTGTTCCAAAATTTTTCGTCCAGATTGAATGCTTCCTGGAGTTGTCGACTGTTCAATTTCCAGTGGCTCACCCGGTACACATATATATATACATATATTCTACATCCACATAGATTGATGCTAACTAGCAGAATACCGGGCTAATAGATTACTCATCAGGTATAGAGGTCCGGTCTCTCTCTCTCTCTCTCTCTCTCTCTCTCTCTCTCTCTCTCTCTCTCTCTCTCTCACTCTGAGCTCGATTTGGACGGATGCGAGAGAGTTCGTAACGGGGTGATAGACTCGGTTGGTTAGGCGTCTCACGAGCGAGAGAGCGAATTCATGCTCTATATACGTATAGAAACAGGGTCCGGTCAGAAGCTGAAACGGACCGAGGGAACGATGTGTGGCGGCGCTTGCCTTCGTACATAAACGGATGTGGTGGTGTGCCGTTTACCACTACCGCCGCATAGTACACAACTTGCGCATCTGTACACTGATAGAGAGCACCGTTTGGCTATGGTACGTGGCTGCATCTCATTCGCCCCCTCCCGCCCCCTCCCGCCCCTCTCCAATCTCTCTTATGATACAATTGATGCTAGATTTCAATTATGAGCATTATTATTATTATTCCATTATTTTGTCTTTTGTCATTGGTGTATGTATTTTATTATAACACGTATTTCATTATTATTGAATGTAGATTATTATTATTATTTTCAATTGATAGACTTTATTGCTCCGGGTAACGCACTTCCTCAGTTTGCACAAGGGACCATTATTATTATTATTATTATTATTATTATTATTATTATTATTGTTGTTGTTGTTGTTGTTGTTGTTGTTGTTGTTGTTGTTGTTGTTATTATTATTATAATTTTGAAATTATTATTATATTCCATGATTATTCAATCATAATTAACCAATAACGGTTAGGCTGACGGGGCTAATCGCGGTAACGCGTAACGTATACGCAAATTGACACCGGATACAATGTGTTATATATATATATATATATATACATATATATATATATACAGGTACATTAGTGTATTATGGTTTCTCTGCGCTGACGGCGAGCATGGCCGCGATCGCGTCCAAAGATCGTGGTGTAAACGCCCGTGTACGATAGTAGTCTACATGCCCGTGCATATACGGCTGTACTTCCTATAGACCGTGAGGAGGATAGCGGTAAGGCGAGGGTCGAGCGCCTCGGTGGTCCATGCTCGCTCGGCTCGTACTCTCCCATTCCTAGTGCTGTACACACGGAAACACGGCCGCGGGTAGTCCCGACGTGTACACGCGGTGTACCATGTACCTGTATGGGCGATCTTCCTAGCCTCGGCCACGATACGGGGGCTTTGTGGGAACAGGCTAATGGAGAAATTCACCCCGCAACGGAAACCGTTATGTGCGGCTGACTCTATTTAGACTGTATTTAGTGCAGAATAGGTGAAGTTGTTATACTATATCCGAGTGAGCCTCGTCTGCCGAGTTGTACAAGGGGTGTCGAAGGTGGGTGCGGATTTCCTGCGGGTTGGCTACGTCTCGAAATTCTGTACGGAAAAGTCCCGGGGCACATTCGTCTATGGTAAAGCGTTGCCGAGATATTAATGAATTCGTGAAAGCCAATGCGGTGCCGCGGCCGGCGCCGTCTGACGCACGCTAGAGCCTATGCGCGCGCGTGAGGGGCGGAGCGCGCTCTTGGGGCGCTCTCGCTATTGGCCGCGCGACGCGTGACCCTGTGCCGATTGGCTGTTGCTTATCTAATTCGTATCTGGGCAACCGTGCGTCGGAGAGAAAAACGAATAAGGACTTTTCTCTTCGGAATTTCGCGTTCTATCGAACCTGCAAAGGATCGGCGCCAGTTTTTGAACGAACCTGCATATAAAGCGGCCTCGATGCGTGCTACTACAGCCGCGACGAAAACTACTCGATTCGACAAACTTTTTTCTGGTTGCACCGTGAACAAATTGTGTCAACGTCGCAACGGTGGCAACGTGGCTGCACCGAGTCAGTGAGAAAAGAAAGAGTGCATCGACCTCTCGAAATGGGTCGACTATCGGAATCAAAAGAAATTGAGACGCTGAACTACTGGTGTGCTAGCGTCGTTCGAATCGTCAAAATGGCTTTCGCGACACAGCGGTGAAACGTGTACCGATACTGTACGTATCGTATACGGCTATTCGCCTTCCGAGTGTATTTACCAACCACGGGGGTGCAGCGTACGTACACCATTATGTACTTTGCTGTTATAGCGCACTCAACGACAAGCGCCACCTACGATTCACCGCTTTTCATGGCTTGTCTTTCGTTTTATACTCCCTTCCACTCTCCACAAAGAAACGCAGCTCCAATTACGAATGCCAGATGTATTATCCACCTTGAGTACCATACAAATTTGAAAGCACCGTTGAATCTTCTCGTCCAATAAATCCACCATACTCGATAACATTCTACGTACAAAATGTTGCAAGAACGAAAAGCAGATTAAGGTACATCAAACTTGAAGAAATTAAAATATGAAATAATGACCCGCAAACAACAAAACTTTTTCCAGGAGTGAGCGAGAGGCGTGTCTAGTGGCCTGCGATCGTAATCAATTTGTAGAACCTGCCTCCGATTGATTCGTTCGCTTGATAACGCTTCCACGCCACCAGTCAAATACGCGAAACGCAGTATGCACTGCGTCATTATTACACAATTGTTCGAAATTGCATTGACGCGTAGCGCACGCCCAGACATAACCACCGTTATTCTTATCAATAATTCGACGTTCGTGGGAATAAAAGTCAGCATTGGGTATAGGGGTCAGGAATGATGCGAATGACAATATTTTATAGTAATAGCGAATCATTACTTTTGGATGCCAACAATGTGGAAGTCTCGGCTATAGTGATGTTAGTGAGTCTTCGAAATCGGTCATGGAAATCGGGGATTTGATAATGACGTGCGATAATCCGAGCTAGCAGCCATTTTTATATATTCACTTTAGCACTTTATGTATTCTGCGTATATATAAAGTTATATATATGGATAATTTCGGTGCATCAACGTTTGGACAGATATTGCTATTAAGAGTAACACGTTGATCGTGTTACATTGTCGAACGAAGGCGTTCAAACATTTGGCCGATGATACTTTTCATTTCATTGGATGATGTTAGAAGTGTCATTCTTCGACAGGTCTGCATAAGCTCGGAGTCCAAAAATAGGTCGTTTTTCAATATTTTTTTTCTGATGAAGCTGTTGCGATAACGAGTTTGGGATTTCGCACACAACTTATACACAGTTCTGCTAAGTTTCAGCTTTTTTTGCATTGAGAAATATTGATAAACAACGAATTTATGATTATTTAAATAACATGCGGCATGGCAAATTATTTTGGCAGTGAGAGAAAGAGATAAAAAAGAAGGAACATAGGTCAAGGCGGCTAGATAATATCCATTCAATATTTTCACTTCCAACTGATTAATTACCTGCACGGCTTAATAATCATGGTATACCAATTAGGCAGTTTGCGTATACCTGAAAGAGCCCAATTTGAAGCGACACATGGCCGCCCGCGAATGAACATTCCCTGGATACAGAAGTCGATGCGAAGGTCGGGTGTTTACATAATATTGCAAACACGACCGTTCAGTTATTAAATCGCAAAATTATGTGTGGGCCTGAAAAGAAAAACATACGTTTACGTATCGTTAATTAGTACACTCGTTGCATCCTCGCTGGCTGATCCTGCTAATGTTGAATTTGAGGGATGATAACTATCGCCCTGCCTGTCGCCTTTTCTCTCCCACTCTCGTACCTCTCTCGCCTGTACCGAACTTTCGAGGGGTCGTTCTGCCTCGTTAGCGGTAAATCTCGAGAGTTCGACTACCGAAGGCTCGGTGGGGGAGGAAACCAGGCGAGCCGTATTAAACAAATATTGACGCGAGAAAAAGAGGAGGATGAAGGGACTTCATCCCGTTGATATATAGCCTTATCCAGTTATATACGTTATTGTCGATGCGATTGTCAGCAAAATAATATAATGAGGAAGCATAGCGCGCTTAAGTTCCCAATTTGCACGACCAATTTGCCATTTGCTAAATAAAAGAACTGAAAGAAGTCTTGCCTTTTATTTACTACTGCGAATAAGCGACATCGAAATAAATACATCGGTATGAACAAAACACAAAGAAAAATACTGTGACGCCGGAATGAACAATTTTACATCGGTATGAACAAGATTATATCAATATGAACAATATGATAGCAGTGTGAGCAGAATGGCATCATTATAAACCACCTGGAATCAGCGTGGTTAACATAACATTAGTAGGAACAACCTGACATCAGAATGAACAACATGGTTGTCATTAACATCATGACATTCATATGAACAATATGGCTGTCATTAACATCATGACAGTGATATGAACATCATGACATTGATATGAACATCATGACATTGATATGAACATCATGTCATTGATATGAACATCATGTCATTGATATGAACATCATGACATTGATATGAACATCATGACATTGATATGAACATCATGACATTGATATGAACATCATGACATTGATATGAATATCATAACATTGATATGGACATCATGACATTGATATGAACATCATGACATTGATATGAACATAATGACATGGATATGAACATCATGACATCGATATGAACATCATGACATTGATATGAACATCATGACATTGATATGAACATAATGACATTGATATGAACATCATGACATCGATATGAACATCATGACATTGATACTCGTATGAGCATCATGACACTGATATGGACATCATGAAATTGATATGAACATCATGACATTGATATATACATAATGACATTGATATGAACATCATGACATCGATATGAACATCATGACATTGATATGAACATCGTGATATCAGTATGTATCAGTATTCCATGATGTTCATACTGGTCATGTTGTTTCATATGGATGTCATGATGATCATACTGATGTCATGATAGTCATACCGATATCATCTCGATTATACTGCTGTCATATTCTCTGTACTGATGTCGTGTTTTCGTATTAATAACATGTTAATCACACTTATGCCAAGTTGTTCATAATAATGCCATCTTGTTCATACTGATGTCAAATCGTTCATACCGATATCACATTGTTTTCACTAATTTTTTCTCCATACCGATGTTCATTCTGATGACATGCAGTATAAACATCGTGGCGTCAGTATGAACATCATAACAGGAATGTCATCATGAGCCAAGTATGACGCGGATGACATCAGTATGAATATCACGACCTCCGTATGAACATCATGACATCAGTATTAACAACATCACTATGGACATCACATCGACGTTCAAGGTAGCTTGTGACGTTCAAAGTAACAAAATAACCGACGAGGAGAATGAGTCGACATAACAAAATGAATATAAATAAAAACAATCATTCGCAGTCCATGATGACGGAAAAACTTTACAAAATCCCTAACATTACCGCCTATCAATTCAAATGGTCAATCAAAGTGATGCAAACTGTGCTCAGTAGGAACACGTATCAATGATGATTTATAGAGTGAACCGTAAAAGAGGACAATAAAAGTACGGGGGAGAAAGGAAAAGCGTGCAATTTGCATTATTGATTTCGAGACTCGACGTTTCATTCTACCCTATTTCGCGGCTGTCAATACAGCCGGGGTAAGACTTGGAACTGTCTAGCCTGCTTTTCTACCAAGCATTTCTGCAATTCCTCTTTCTCTCATCGCGCATCTCGCCGAGCCCCCGGCGCGTTTCCGCTCCAGCCGATTCACCATTTATAAAAAAAAAAAAGAAAAAAAAACGTCAATGCTTTAAAGCCACGAACCCAGCTGCAGCTGTATTCTACCCTCGGCCCCGTCAGATTCACGTTTCGGCTGTGAGGAATAAGCATCCGAGGCTGTAAAGCTTTGCAAGAGTGATGAGAGCGGGAGGAAGTGAAAGAGGAGGAGACTGAGATATAAATATTTCGTTTCCCAGACGATTCGATGCATTGCGCGGTATCGATCACTTTCCCATAAATACGCATACACACGTATACAGGGGCGAGGGTTGGAAGATGGTTTTGTAGACATTCGACTCCGAGGATGGTCCTAGCCTATTGTCCCCATATTCTTTACTATTTAAATCCCACTCTCTCCATCAATCATCATCGGTTAAGGAGTCTGTCTAAGGCTTGGGCCGAAAAAAAAGATTGGTTTTCAATATATTTTTCTTTATGATAGTATTGGGATGACGAGCTTGGTATTTTACACACAATGAAAGCATAGTCGAGCCATATTTGAGTTTTATTTTAATTTACAAATATTGACAAACAATGCAGTTAACATCATTCACACAAAGCTCCGCTGATGGTGTATGGCCAATAGTTAGTTGTGACAACTAGGCTCATCTGAAATGAGGAATGCGAAAATTACATTTAGTATAATTACAAAACTGTCGTATGATTGGATACCTTTTTCGAAATTTTGAAAATTACGAAACAGTCACGCTTTACCGAAAACGTACGATTTTTGACGAGGAAAAATGACACCATTGATAATTCGTTATTAGCGAATGGATAAACTAACACCATACCCGACTTACACCATTTCATAAGCCATAGTGTTCGGGAAAACATGCGAAACAAAAAAGGGTAAATCGCAGTCTTCACAAAATCTTTCATAACTCGGCCAGTTTTTGGAATTTTCGCAAGATGTCTGTTACAAATTAAAATCAACACCCTAAGCTATCGGCTTAACAACGACAAAAAAACGTTTCCAAAATTTCAAGCCTATGCAGTTCCCTTTAACGTCGGCATATTCATATAAAGGTTTTCCTTAAGGCGTTACCCCCACTTGTAGCGCAAAAAAGGTCTTATTCATGAATTTTTTTAAAGAAAACTACAAAACTTTTTAAATCGATCAATATACCATCTTAAAGAACACATCTTGAAGAACTTTCAGTAATTTTTTTATTGAAAAATATTACATTGTTTAGTGGCAAATGGCCGTCAATGAAATAATGTTTTTATATACACGGTTTGCGGTGACCAACATTGCGGCGAAGTGGATCATCTGAAAAAAAAATGCGGATGGATTTAGTCGAATATAAGTATAAACTAGTCTTTAATCGAAGGATTTTGAAAAATATTCATTTTTCACAAAATGGCGGACAGTCAAAGTTAATGGTTCGATTTTAACGAAAAAAACGGCCGTTTTTTGGCTATAAAATGGCCATTTTTTTTCGAAAAAAAAAATCGAACGATTAAAGACTACATTTTCATGTACTAAATAAGCCTGCAAAATTTCAAGAAGATCGGTTCATTAGTGTTCGAGTAATCTTGGTCGCCGACTTCAGAAATGCCATTTGAGAAAAACACGTTTAAAGTTTCAATTTCAGTTCTTCAATTCACGGATTCTTCTCTTTCAACGCTCATATCTCAATCAATTTTGTTCGGATCGACTTGAAATTTTCAGGACATATTCTCAGATACTTATACTTCAAAAAAAATGCAATAAAAAAAATCGATTTTTTCAAAATCGCAAGTCGGAGTAAACCCCTTAACCATGGGGTCCCAACAATAAATAAATAATTTTTCAGTTTTCGCTCCGATGAATAAATCATTCTTGAAAGACTTGAATGTCCTGATAGTAAGCACATGCAGCGGGCGTTCAAAATACCCGTCT
>OX632359.1:2164025-2304025 GCA_951751655.1 Ophion costatus
TTCATCATTTATTTTGGAAATAGAAATGCCAAACGTTTATATAGTTTCCATCGATCGATCATGAACCTCGTCATTATTTCCTATATTTGCTTTTTGCCCCCCCCCCCCCCCCCCCCCCCGACAAACCGTCGCGGTAATTACGAAAAAGATGACTCAAAATTCTGTGAGCCTATTCACAACGAATTTCTCTCTGCATTCCACCCACGGCGTTCTTCACTTCTCTTTAATTTTAAGAAGTTTTCCGAGCTTTCGAGCCCAACGTTCTCTACGCTTATTAAAAGGTTGGAGCGAGCAATTACGAGTGTGGAGCCCAGCGTAGCTTCTCGAGTAACCAATCCCCCCCCCCCACCCTCTCGCGACCGACGGCCTAGCATTGTAGATGAGGTTGGCAAATTTACACGCGGAAATTTGAAAAAAAAACAATACGCTTGCTTATTTTGAGTTTCGCCAATTGTCTGCTTCTCTTTCTCTCTTTTTTTCTCTCTTTTTTTCTCTCTTCGCAATCATCGATTTGTTTTTATCTTGCTTACATCGAAGCTCTAATTTACCAATGCTAAACAATATGAGATAAGATGTGACGGAATAAAAAAATTAAAGAGAGAAACTTTTATTGAGTTTTTATCACACAGTGATAATTGTAAACGTAGAAATAAAAATGAAAATAAATAAAACGTAAACATCCAAAATGAAGACTCGACAGAGAACAAAAATAAACAACTAACGATGAAAACTAAAGGAATAACAAGTTATGCATAATAAACCCTCGATCTAAGACAAAAATGACCGAAAGAACAAAAACAAGCAATACCATGCGTCAAGATTAAATATAAAAAAATAAGCAACAAATTAAAATGCAACAAGAAGCCTCCACATTAAAAAAAAAACAATGGAACGAGAATAAATAAATAGAACAATAAACAATAAAATGTGATCAGGCAGAATATGACAAAACAAACGAACACGAAACTAAAATGACAAAAAAAGACTTGATTTGATTCAAAAGTGAAAATTTAGATTTGAGAAGGCCTGTGATGGGCAAGATGGGTTTTTCCTCAATGTCTACAAAAGTTTAGTTTTCATCGATCCGTTGTTAAAAATGGTTCGTGTTGGTGCTAAATAGCAAAAAAAAAAAAATTGCATCGCACGTAAAATTACATACATCAAACTATTGTTTTTATTTCGGGTGGTATGGGGTGAACAATTTTCAGAAAATCCTCAAAGCCTCGGTATAGTCTAGACAATAACATATATATTTTTTTTCAATCTTGGATTGTGGCTAACGCCCCAATCCCCTAAGAGAAAAAAGTAATTTTACACTAATGAGATAAGATACAATGGGGTAAAAAGAGAAAGAGAAGGAAGAGGCAAATGGAGAGGGGATGGGGGTGGGGGGTCGTGTAGGACGAAAGGCTTTGGACAAAGGTCGTACGTAGATGCGGAAGAGGAAGAGAAAAAGAGCGGATAAAAAAAGTAGGCGGAGGAGGATAAAATGTCCGATAATTACGTATGGGCAGTAAGCCGTGCTACGGTGCGGGCCCAACGCGCAGAATCGTCGACACTTGCACCCTCGTCCGAGGATCGCGGACCGTGTGTGTGCGTCCATCGTTTTTCAATTTTCCGGGTGCACGGAGCGTCTGCGAGCACGGTCGGACGAGGGGGCGTATGGATGACTGGGGGGGTGCCCCCCCCCCGGGGGGCGTGTGGGGGGGGGGGGTGGCTCAACGAGCGCAGTGGGGCTAGAATTGCGCCGGCCATCCGAGAGATAAGCGAACGAAGGCCAATAATTAAAAGAGAAATTTCGTGTGAAACTATTAAACTTCATTTTTCAATTACCACAAGTTGTCGAACGTGCACCGTGAAACGTTTCGGCTATTACGTACCCCACGAAATTCATCACTAAAAAGTTGACTTTTTTCAACCACCGCGGCTGCTAGAAGAGTGAAAATATTTAAAAAAAAAAAATGAATCGTGACAATAAAGAAACAAAGCAATAAAGCCAGATTCCGAAGGCCATTGAATTTTTTCATTTTTGTTGCTCTGTTTTTTGTTGAGCTCTTCCACTTTTTTCCCCTAAAATACGAGGCTACAGAGATTTAAGGATGTTGAGTCCTTATGAAACACGTTAATGTTAATTGTTCAATGAATAGCTTTTTAATCGTCATGAAATTTATACACGACCTCCTGAATACTTCATGTAAAAACATACCAAATTTTCAAAATTCTATCATCATTACTTCAACCTCCTTAAGGGTTGAAATAAAAAATGATAAGAAAATTCGGAAAATTTGGTATGTTTTTGTATGAAGTATTTAAGAGGTCGTGTTAAAATTTCACGACGATTAGGAAGCTCGTTATTAAAAAATTAACATTTTGTTAAGAACAATTTTTAAAAGAAATAAAAAAAAATTTATCAATAAACTTCGTTTTGTTTCCGTTGCTTTCAGTATATTGTAGATATTATAAAATTGAGAGGTCAAAAAAAAACTTATTGCAAAGTTACATCAGTTTCCATAAGAAAACATTTCATTTGTGAATGTTAATTGTTCAATAACGAGCTTCCTAATTGTCGTGAAATTTTTACACGACCTCTGAAATACTTCATACGAAAACATACCAAATTTTCAGAATTTTTTCATCATTTGCGATTTGGGACTCAACATCCTTAAGGTGGAGGGGAAAATGTTTGATTCGATTTCTGTTATTTTTCGCCGTTAACGTTCAATTGTCATTTGTTGGTACTTTGGAATTATTGTCGATAGAAAGATAGAAAAACAGGCGAAAGTCGTTTGATTTTTGTCGCATGCTTTTTTGACACAATTTTTACAATCGCAATTGCGATGTAATTGACCGGGGAGCTTGGCATTTGAAAAATAGGATTTTTTGCATTGGCCTCTCTGATGCCCGTGTGAGCATGCGGAGAACCGCCGGGTAAAAAATAATCTTTGAAAAAAAAGGAGGTAGCAAACACGTATCGATCGACGAGTCAGCGTTAAGCATCGAGGTAATTTGTCGGCCTGCAAAATACACGCTGGTCGATTAAAACGAATAAATATTTATGTTGAATAAACGTGGCTGCGTCATCATTGAATGTCGAGAAATAAATGATTGGCATTATCGGATGACGAAATAATTCAATTGGATTTGCATATTATCGACGAGAGAGACAGAGAGAGTGTGTGGGAAAGAGAGAGAGCGAGAGAGAGAGAGATTGATTGATTGATTGATTGGTATATTTCATGCCTTGGTTTAGAACCTTCAGGCAAGACAGCGAGAGAGAGATAGATAGATAAATTTATTTATTTATATATATATATATATATATATATATATATATACATAAATCTATCTATATTAATCTATATAAATCTATATATATATATATATATATATATATATATATATATATATATATATATATATATATATATATATAGAGAGAGAGAGAGAGAGAGAGAGAGAGAGGTCCACGACGCCCCACCCAGCTCGAAGATACGTGCATATATATCATATTTTCACCCTCGTCAATCCGCATGAAATATTTCTAAGCGAAAATAAACGCTGTTTGCGAACAAATAAAATAAAAATACTGTCGCAAACAAAAAAGTTTGCCTGCTCTACTTTCGAAATTTACGAAGACGGTGAAGAAGAAAAGGAAGAAGAAAAATAACATCTTTCTTACTGATATTTCATTTGGATCATGCAGTTATGGATATGCGTTAAGCTGAATGGAAAACGATTTTTTCATATATATAAAAAAGCAATCGTTTTAGAATAAATGATTTTTGTCGAATCCGTAACCATTTTTTAAAATCTATATGACAACTTTTTTTTCAACCTGCTAATTTAAAAAACGCCTGTTTTTTAATGTAAAAACACCATTTTTGAACCGATCAGCAATATTTGTATTATTAAATATATCAAAAACGTGTATTTTCAAATGTATAAAAAACTTCTTTCTTATCTTTAATAAACGTGTATTTTTTAATATATAATCGAACTTTTTTTTCGTTATCTGTAGAAAGCATTTTTATCAGTATGTAAAAAACGTGTTTTCTGTAATATATGGAAAACAATTTTTTCCTTTGCTCATGCATTTATGATTATGTGTTGAGTTATTTAGACAACGTGTATTCTCAAATATGTAAAAAGCGTTTTTATGGGTCGACAAAAAAACGTGTAGTTTGTAATACATAGCGAACTCTTTTTTCATGATGTAAAAAAACATTTTTTTCATCTCCAAAAACGTGTATATTTAAAGAAATGAAAACCGTTTTTTAAATCTCTGAAAATCGTGTATTTTTTAATATATGAAAAAAAAAAAATTCTTACAGATCTATTGCAAAAAATATGTATTCCATAATATATGAAAAACTTTTCTTTCCTTCGCTGATGAAATAATGATTACTTGTTGAACTAAACTGACAACGTGTATCTTCAAATGCACAAAAAAAATTATCTTCTCATCTATAAAAAAGAATTTCCTTTCTATCTATGAAAAAACGTGTATTTTGAAATATATAAAAATAAATCTTTTGTTTTCTTCGCCGACGCAACTGCAATTACGTATTAAGCTGTAAAGATCGACGATTTTTTTTAATACGCAAAAAACATTCCAAGTGAAATATGTGTTTTTGAATATATAAAAAAAAGTATTTTCTTCGTATAACAGCTAGAGTTTTTAATACAACGAGCAAGAGCCATTCGACAATGAAAAGTGATAATAACGATAGCAGCTAACGATAACGTAAGTTCGAGACCGATCGTATACCCAATGTTGCGATAAAGACGAATACGAAAAAATAAATAAAAAAGGCCTGTCGACGAGGGCCTTACATTCTCGAGAAATTGCAGCTAAAGCAGTGACTATATAGGCGCCCAAGTAGATCGAGTAAGCGTGCAAACCGACGGTGCTGTGCGCGCCGCAACACACGCAACGATTGTCGAGATTCACGCGTGCGCTTGCGCTCGGCTCTTAACCGATCTACCGCGATTCACCCTCGCATCCCTTGTGCTCCCCGGGGGTTGTACGCGCGACCGAACGTCGCGGTTGTGCACATACTGCATATATATATAGGGTGTCCTGTTACGAATGGATAATCCTGCAACTTTATATACGTCGGATCGTTTCCTACTATGTATGCTGAAATTTCTTGAAAAGAAAATTACAAAAATTTGAAAAAAATAAATTTGGAATATTTGTTTTTTTTTTTTATAATTTTAAAAATATGCATTTTTTGATTTTTTTTCAATTTGAATTTTTTTTCTCAAAAATTCGAATTTTTCGAAAAAAAAAATGATCATAAAAACAGCTATTTCGATGACTTTTTTTCATAGGTTTATAATTATAGATATTGATACAAAAATTGTTACGCTTAATAAATACACTTTCAAAATACATTTTTGTTTTAATGCTGTTTATTCAAGTCATTGTTTATAGACGAAAATGGTAGTTAAAAAAATGTCCTAAAATATTGTAGGTCTGCGCTGTTGATGAAATCTCGGAGATGGATCATCCGAAACAAAAAATCACACGGTTTTCGATTCAGTATGTTAATGGCTATAGCGCATATAATACAATTTTCTATGTATGCAAAAATAACAAAATGGCGGACATTTTTCGAAAAAAAAACAAAAAAAACGTGTTTTTCCACCGTTTTTGGTAAAAAAAAATAGTAAATATGAAAATTTAAAAAACTTTTATACGCACTATAGCTATAGTTGGAAAGAATATGTGATTGAAATTTCATAAGGATCAGTTCAGTAGTTTCGAAGATTTCATCAACAAGCCATCGAAAAACGTTGTTTCGAGAAAAACCCGCTTAAAGATTGTTTGGATTACATAAATACATAAAAATGTTTGTTTTAATATATTTCAAAAGTGTATTTCTTAAGCGTAACAACTTTCGTATCAATATCTATAATATAAACCTATCAAAAAAGTTCATGAAAATTGTTTTTTTAGCGTCTAAAGTGAGAAGACCCTTGAACATTTAAGATTAGAAAGAAGAGTTTTTTAGATATAACAAATAACCAAGAGTATTTTTTTAGTGGGTAAAAAGGTTATGATTAGTAGAAAGGGCATGCGAAAAACCAAAAGGAGATGAATTTTACCTTGAAAACGGTGGGACTTTTACTAAACTGAAATTCCTTACTAAACAGAAATTCCAGAAAATATAGTAGGACATGATTTGACCTATAGATAGTTGCAGTATTATCCATTCATAACAGGACACCCTGTATATATATAGATTTAACTTCTCTATAGGGAAATATCCATAATGTGCATTTGCAATTTCAATGCTGTGCGAACGTGGGAATTGCATAGCCTCAGAGCCAGAGAGAGAGAGAGAGCCATAAAGGGACGGATAGTAGGAGGGGAAAAGAGAGAGGAAGGGAAAGAAGATGAAAAAGAGGGAGAGAGGATAGAGAGATTGATTAAATACTTTATTCATTGATAATTGCACGTTACTCAGACACTTGAGGAGCTGGCGAACGAAACCCAACTTCTCCACACTGCGTTGAATATTTGTTATTTTCTAATTTCTTTCTTTGTGCCTAAAAACTGCCTCTTCGCTTGAAAGGGCAGTTTTCAAAAAATTTTGAGCTTTTTAGGGCAGACTTTCATTCAAAATATTTCGGCAGCTTGAAAGTGTGCTTGAGTAAAAGTTAAGATTAAAATTTAAAAAATGTTGGGTCGTGTGAACAAGTTCGATTTTTTTGCCAGCTTCTAAATTGTATGACAACTTACGAGAAACATAACTTAAGTGTCCGCCTTCGCTTTTGTTGAAACTGGCATATGTGTGATGAAGCATTGACGACTGTTAGACACGTATTTTTTTTTATCGGTGGAAGAATGTTTTTGAGGGGGGAAACCACCCCTCATAGAAAGGTATGTCGAGGGGCGATGTTGCAGTTTCACCCACAAGCAGCCCACCGATCTGAATGGAACGAAAACTGAAATTCTTCTAGTGCAAAGCGATGAAAAGTCCACTAGATAATTCACGAAATAATTAAGTTAAAGGGTGACCCGTCTTACTTTGAGGGGTGGTTTCCACCCTTAAAACTGTTTTTCGCTGATAAAAAAAGACATTTCGAAAATTCTGAAATCTAAAAGGTTTCAAAAAAATTAACGCCAGATGCTTGAGTGATGTTCCTTGTTAGGCTTTTTTAATTAAGACTAATTAGTACGAGACCAATTGTCAAATGGTGAACGTACTGGATTTTTCCTTGATACTTCGATCTTTTTGACGAGATCGATTAATTGATTAATTGATTATAAATTCATTCATCGGAAAAGTCTCGGTGGTGGTGGCAGAGGGAGAATGAAAACGAGATAGAGAGAGAGAAAGAGAGAGAGAGAGAGAGCGGAGGGCCAAAATCAACGTCTTATTAAATTTGCTTTTATTTTTTGTGTTTCAGGATTTCTGAACCATCGAACCATCGAAGAGCAACGAGACTCCCTCGCGTGATAGAATTCCAAGTAAGTACAGCTGATCGCGAAATTTGAAGAAAAAATAAGGACACCAAAACAATAGAATATGACAGATCGAAGTTTAACAAAAATGGACTTTTATGAAATTTGGTAATGGCAAGTTCTTTTGACGTTCGACCCCGCGTCGACACACTGGGTCATTTTGACCCAGCCGAATTAAAAATAAAATGCTCACTCTCACAAAAGTACATTTTTTTAGTAATTGCTTTGCAATTCAATCATCAACTTACCGAATTTCAATTATGCAGGCATATTACGAAATGTTTAAAGTGTATGTTTGATTTTTTTCGATAAAAATCGATCGAAGGGTTGTTAATTGAAGGTGGATGGATCCGGGTCAAATTGACGGAGTGTGTCAAAATCGTGCCCAAATATAAGTGTGTCAACGAAAGGTTAATTATGAATCTGACATAAAAAAACAAGCTATGAGAAGTAGAGGATTCAATATGGCGGAACAAAGATGAAAAATAAGTGGACTCGTATGTAATTTGGTAGTGTGAAGTTTTTTTTATCTCGCTGATTGTTTATGTCAAATTCACGAATAAGGAATTTGAAACTGCAAGTTAGACGTGGTGGATTGAATTTGGACAATTTACTGGATTCACAGGGAAATTTTTACTGGGTAGCTTTTTGACGTCGCTGATTACGAATGTGAATTAAAAAAATAAAGAACTCGAAATAGCGGACTCAATATGACGGATCAAAATGAACTAAATTATTGCATTTGGATAAAAATTATTGCTGAGTCTTTTTTACCTCGCTGAATGCCAACTCCGAATTCAAACCAAGGAATGCAAAGGTGCAAATTGAAGTTGGACAATTTAAATTTTTTAAAATACTGGATTCGGATGAAAATTTGAACTAAGGGCTTTTTTGGCTCCACTGATTTCGAATTCGAATGCAAATCTGTTGTTGAAATCCGAATTTCAAAAACACCCCAGTTTTTTATGAAATTTGGGCCTGAAGTTTTTTGGACATGGCTGTTTACTAATCAAAATTCAAAAATAGATTAGTCAAAATTTCACATTCAATATGGCACAGCATACTTTGGAAAATTCACTGAATTTGTTTGGGTTATACCAGTGGCTTTTCGACTCCGCTGAGCAACAACCTACATAAAAATGAAAAAAAATGACCGAGACAAAAAACCGCTCCGATTCTCCAAAAATTTGGCACCACGAGGTTCTTGCGGTCACCCTCAGCAACGAATCCAAAATCGAAGAGCTGTGATTTTTTCAGTTTTCCGTAAAAAAAATTTTTGGTCCAAAATAGTTCGCTCTTTTCGTTCGTTACATTTCCTACCTAACTTTTGAATTTTCATTCACGAACCGTAATATCTGCAACGCCGACACGCGACCACTTTTTCTCCCACCTCGATCAATGAAATCCCACAGCTTAAAGAGAATTGAATTTCGAAAAAAAAAAAAAAAAAAAAAAAATCCTTCGGAGTTATACGTCGGCGCGCACGTACTTCGAGCGAATTTTTAACACAATTTCGTTCACCCGTTTCGCTCGGTACGTATACGCGCCGCGCTTACATTTGCCTGTACTCCTTTCTTCGTCTTCTTCCTTTTGCCTTTCTATCATCCATAAGAAACGACACGGGGCGCGATCAGGCGGCTCTCTCGAGCGTTTCCTCTCATTGCTTCTCGCCCGTTTCCCGAGAGATTTTATTGCGGCAGGGCTCGTGAGCACGCTTTTCTATCCCGTAGATTGTCTGCGGCGAGAAAACGTTTCCCTGACGGTAGACACCCCCCCCCCGCTCTCTTTTTTTTTCTCACGATTTTCTTCAAACCGGAGTCAGAAAATGGAAAGCAAAACCGGGAGAATCGGCCACGAAGAGGAGGGCGAGGAGGAAAAGCTGCGAGGGGTGGGGGGAGGGGGGGGGGTGGTGTTCCCGCGAGTAAGATACGTGCGAGAGACGTGAGCACCCGACAGGAATACGAATTAGCTCGAAAATCAACGAATTCGAATACACTTGGCAAAAGCTCGAATGTTGGGAAAGGAATATATATATACAGGGTGCTGCAAAAAAAGGAGAATATTCTCACTGTGATGGAATATCTCAAAGGGTACTGATTGTAACGAAAAATGTTTCAAATTAAAGTTCTTTCTTTTCGAGAAAGGTAAATGGTCATGCGAAATGAACATTTGACCTTCGGTAAAACCGTCAGGGTCGTGTGATTTTTTTTTATTGAATATTCGCATGGTAATACAGCACGTGTCAGCATTACGCGAAGCGTAAAGCTGGAGAGATACGGGGGGGGGGGGAATTGGATTATATTTATCGGTGCTTCAGACTCGAAAAGTTCTCTGACACACAATCCCCATTCTTCGTACAATAAAAAGGAAAGTGCTAGGAAATAAAAAGACGAAGCTCGATGCAGGGACAAACGATGAATAACTTTATACAAAACTTTATACAAAGTGATCGGCAACCATTAGGGTTCCATTGGTGAACATATAGGGGATGTCATTCCGAGCAAAACGCTTTTTTTTTAAATGTCGTGCGACAAAAATTGGCCGAGATATTCGCATGCTGAGCCCGGCGCTGAGTACACAACGGCCCAGTCGTTGCTCACACGCAATTTATTTTCTTCCAGTATGAAATAACGAATGAAAATTATTCCATTGTATTGTCGATTTTTTAAGTGAGTCCACAGATCCCTCATTCTCAGCGATGATCCCTTTTGAGGAAACAATGGACTCATCCAAGGATGGATTCGAAGCTGTGCACTATCCGGCTAGGACGTTTCGCGCGTGATCAGCCATTAGGCCATTCTTCACTACTTGGACTTTGAACGCGAATATCTCGGCCTATTTTTGTCGCACGGCATTTAAAAAAGTGTCCTGCTCGCACTGACACACTGTATAAGCTCGATGAAAGGTCAAAGGATAAATGACAGTATGCAGGATGATCTTCAGCTATTAGGGCCTCCTTGATGAGCATATAGGGGAAGTCATTCCGAGCAAAACGCTTTTTTTTTAAATGTCGTGCGGCAAAAATTGGGCGAGATATTCGCATGCTGAGCCCGGCGCTGAGTAAACAATGGCCCAGTCGTTGCTCACGCGCGATTTATTTTCTTTCGGTATGAAATAATAAACGAAAATTATTCAATCGTGTTGTGGATTTTTTAAGTGAGTCCGCAGATCCCTTATTCCCAAAGAAACATTTTTTTGAGGAAAAAATGGACGTGTGCGCGGGTGGATTCGAAGCTGCGCACAATTCGGCTCACGAGTTCTGCCCGTGAGCAGCCACTGGGCCAGTCTTCGCTACTTGGACTTTGAACGCGAATATCTCGGCCAATTTTTGTCGCACGGCATTAAAAAAAAAAGCGTTTTGCTCGCACTGAAACACACTGCATACGCTTACGAAAGGAACCTTGGTTGTAAAAAAGCCTGTATAGAAAAAAAATGCGATGAAAAGAAAAATCGCAAATAGATAGAGAAAAAAGCGGAAACAGGTCTCCAGAACCGTAATTAGTCCTAGTTCCTAACTAGAAAGAGAGAAGGGGGAGGGAGGAGAGAGTTTCGGCAAACAAAAAAGCACACTGAAGCTAAACCACTCCCGGATGAGTGAGATGCGAACGGACGTGAACGACGGGGCCAAAAGTCACGGCTAGATGCTCCAACGATGGCTCAGTTATTATTTCATTATTTCCATTAATTTAATATCCAGCACTGAATTCCGCAGGGGTTGAAGAATAACGAACAAACTCTGACGTTCGCATGTACCCTGCGAGGCAACCCGCTCGCCTCGGTTCATCTGGTCTCGTGGGTTATAACGTGAATATAAGGGGGAAACACGGACAAAGTTCCCCGTTAAAAAGTCGAGGGCATAACGCGTAGGGCGCCTTGTTGCGGGGGCGAAAGAGAGAGAGAAAGAGAGAGCGAGTCAGTGTGTGCGCTCCGGGTTGTCGGCTGCCTCGGAGATGGAGATCTGACTTGTTAATTTTTTGCCACCGACATTGCGTATAAATTCAAATCGGACGGTGGCGCACGAAGAGAGAGGGAGGGGGAGAGGAGCGATTTTTAATTGATTCCCAACTCGGATATCGTGTACAGAACTCCGGTAGAACGTTGCTGAAAAAAAAACGTCCGCGTAAATGCACAACTTTTTTTCTCTCCCTTAATATTCTCAATTACTATTTAATTCTCCTATTATTATAAAATGAGTTTTTTTCGCTTAAAATTTCAAATTATTTTTTGAATTCTTATTATTATAAATTGAGTTATTATTTCGTATTGCTTAACCTTATGAATTAAAGTTTTATTTCGCATTATTGTAAATTAAAGTATTATTTTATTATTTCTTTATATTATAAATTATTTTAGTATTTATTCCATGGTATACCCCGTTAGTGTGTTCACACATCTATTGCCTCTCACTATCGCTTCCCCTTTAAGCTGCTTCTTACAATTTTATAAATTATACTATTGTTGTTACAAATTGCATACCTAATATTATCCATTAAACCTTTTCTTCTTATTCTTATTCTTAATATTATTATTATTATTATAAATCGAGGTCAGGAGCTTCGGAATCAAGAAAAAACAACATGCGTCGACAGATATAGTTTGGTGATCCAAACAAACCCAAACACGGCGCCGAATGTACTGCGAAAATTTTTACGAGATTGGAGCATACCTCGTTGGATTACAATTTTTTTCCTTTATTAAAGTTTTTCAGGATTTCAGCTACGAAAAAGCCTCAAACACTTTTTGACCCCGTTTATTCAGAGATCTGCAACCTCACTCGGCAAAAAATTTTACAAATCAATAAAAACAAGAAAACTAAAATGAAAAAGAGATTTCTTCCTTCCAACGATGCTTCAACATTACCAAACTCTACACGTCGCTAATGATTTTGAAAAATAAGTTATTTACAGCATAATAGCAGACGAAAAAACACACCCTTTGGACTTTTCTGAATTCTTCCAATGTCCGTAATATCTGAAATGTTCTCCATATACATGAATCATCGGAAAATTAATAAATGTTTTGTATCAATTGTGTAAACCCAAACAAACCCAGATTGGGCGTTTAAACCCAAACTCGAAACTTGGATCGGGTATTTGCAAACGTGTCTATATAATGGACCATTTAGAAAGGAATATTTGGGTTTGTTTGGGTTTACAGAATTTATACGAAAAATTGAAGCGAAGAAAAATCTTCTGGTTCTTTTTTCGTTACGGCGAGAGTATTTTTCGGTCACTCTCTCCACAGCGAGGGACTCATGTGTCGCCCTTATTTGTGTGTACCCCACGTCCCTGACGCGAGGAAGGAAAAAGCCTGGATAAGGAAAAGATCTTGAGGAGCCTGCGAAGCGTCGCGGCGACGAGGAACAGCCAAGCCTAATTAGACGCCGAATGTCGAGGAGAACTCCGTGGGTAAACTCTTCGAATCTCAAACTCTTAAACAAAGGGAGTCCGCGCGTCGAGAGATACGGGAGAGTAGTACAAACGGATCGAAGAAGCAAGATGGGAAACAAGAGTGAGCAGAGGGAAAAATAAATGTGGGATGCACACAGGGTGGTTCATTGGAAATTATCGGCTATCGGGTAACGTTTCAAATACCGTTTTTGTTTATTATTATTATTCGGTCTTATTAATTAATTCGGTTTTAATTTCTTCATATTCCAAGAACATCCAAAGGTAAGGATAGGCCAGTTGAAAACTAACAGACAAGAACTAGAGGTTTTGAAAATAGGAGTTCGAATCTGGAAAAAATTGATTGTCAATTTGACGTTCTTCAGATCTCAAAACAAAAATACCTTTTTTGGAAAGCCCGCTATGGGACTATTTTCATCAAAAACTACAATATCCCGGGCGTATCATTTACAAATTTCATGCAAAAGTATTGCAAAATGAAATAATTATGATTTGAAGTAGGAAACGTCATTTTTTTTGGGTTCTTCACGTTTGAGATTTTTTTAGCCGTTGTATTATTTTATTTTTTCGGATACAGCGGGTTTTGCATATTCTAGAATGTAAAATGTATGATCTGGATTTTTTTTGAGCCGATTAGAGCGGTAGGCCTCGTAGGAGAACCGTTTGAAAACGAGTGGGGTTGTCCTGACCCCACGCGAAGAAGACATGTGGACCATGACTGGGAGTTTTGTTTGTTGTAAGACTTGTTGCCTAATTTGGACGTTCACAGACGTTCCCGGATGTCCAATTCCTAGTGAGTCACTCGGTACATAGACCATCGTGCGACGGCCCCTGGTGATGTCCCGCCTGGTATGGGTTGAAAATAAAAACTTTAGCAACTCTCACCATTGAAACTGCACGGGATCCTTCGGTCTCTATCTTTTCCCTCCCTATCGCGAAATACACCTCGCTCGGTTTACCTCTTCCCTCTTGTTGCTTCTTCTTTTTCTTCTTCTTCTTGCTCCTCTTCCTCCGCGACTTTATAGTTTCAAACTGTCGCAGGGAATAACGAAGTCGGGAAATAAAATTGCCGGGTATAGCTATCCGGGGGGCTTCCTCCTCGCGACACAGCAGAACATAGATATTCCCACCGATGGAAGATCCTTGAGGATTCGGAGGCTTCTTTTTTCTTAATACACCGTTCAAACGCGAGAGAAAAAGATTATTGCACGTGGAACTATTGACTGTGGAGTGGCGCACTTGCGTAGGGATTCGCCTTGTTCTTTCTGCACCACTTTGGATCATCATTGCCGAGTGGCGGATCTCCCCGAAGCCATAATTCCACTTGCGGAACTGATCGTTCCAGAGTCTAGGCAACTGCCGCTTAGAAGCTTTGCCCGCCTGGGTGGTCCGTTTTCAGTTGGCCACTTTACGGCCCGTTACATTGAACTGCGCAGCGAGCTAGTGAATCACAGTGGATTGTCTGGCTAGGTTGTCAGAATCCGGAAACGTCATAGCCTAGCCATGACATAGCTCCGCAAGAACATAACCCAGAAATGTTGCATTCCCGAAATGCCACCAAACGGGAAACCTAGTCATTCGATTTGCAGATGCAATCAGTGCTGTCCGTCAGCGGCAAAATCCGTCCAGACCTTGATGTACCGCAATTTTCCATTTACTGACACTTCCTGAATAAAGCACCTCTGGAATGTATTATTTCTGGGCTGTGACTTATCGGAGTTGTGTCTCATCAGGACTATGACGTTTTCCGATTTTGACAGCCTACCAACCATCGGTCGTCCAGTCACAGATTTTAAGCCATCAAGAGCAGAAAATGGCTGCTGCAGGGCTACAAACTGAGCTTGACCGAATGAAGGGCTGTCAACGTGGCGAAAGTTGGGTCAAGAAGAGCAAGGCTCGTGGTTTTGGCATCAAACTGGCGGAGTTTACGGAAAAGTGGTATTAGCGATTCTGCAGATCTGGTATACCCGAGAGCCTAAAGGGGTTCATCTGTAGAGTAAGATTGGTGGGGTCGAGCGAGAAACTGGAAGCAGTGGCGCGTCTCGAAGCTTCACAGGGTATAAGTGCTATTCCGTGTACGTTTCATCCCCCAGTGTGCTTGAAGCCTCCCTTCGTTGCGATGAGTCGCTTACCACCCCGCCCTCGCCCACCCCCTCGGGGTGTCTCAATCACGTCCGTTTGAGTCAGTTCCCTCCGGTGGAGAAGGGTCAAACAAGCCACGGTACCCCACTGACTATCCATCTCGTTCTCACAGCCCAGCCTTCGTGCAGGTTATGGTGCAGGAGGATACGCTTAAACGTTGAGCTTGTATACATAATGCACTCTCTCTGCTAGCCGAAACGTCATTTCGCCCCGATCCTTGGAAAGCAGCCCGGGAGTCACTTTATCGTGGCCTCGGGCAGGTAAAGCCTCATGATGATCCCAATAACCATCATCGACTTTTCCAAACGCCGGTTGATGGAGTTCCGATTGGCAGTTTGGGGTCATCAACTGGCAACGCACAGCTGTCATGATACTTTTTTCCAAACTTCCTCAAACGATCCTCCAGCTACCGATGATGATCAGCCACTAATTGACATACCCCAAAGTAAACTGGCAATGCCACCGATACTGGGGAACACGATGATGTTCGATACTTCCCAAGCATCCCGAGGCCATAAGGGTCTCATTTGATATAACAAGCTGGCTCTTTAGGATCGAGGTATAGATAGGAAAACTACCTACGGAAATTCTGCATAACTTCGTAGCCCAAAAGACAGGTCAACATTCAATATTTTTTTCTGACGAGGTTATCAGAATTACATGGCTGGAAATTTGCACATAACTCATACACAGTCTTGTCAAGTTTGAGGTTTTTTTGTACCGGAACATATTGACCAATGATGTCATTATTGTTTAAACGAAGTGCTGCCATCGCTCCACCAATCCGTGTAGCTGGATCCGGCAGCTCGCCTCGCCAGAAATGGAATCAAATGTTTGATCGACTCTGAGCCCTTAAAATGCACCTGCAGAATTTCCACTTCCAACGAATCATGCAGATCACCAAGCGATTTCATTCGTGGAACTCGAGAACCCCGGCCCTCCAGTTATTCAAGATGCATCAATCGCAAAAAGATGGTACCCGTCTTGACGCAGGATGTGTACATGGTGCAGGAATATTGCAACGCGAACTCTGCAGAATTTCGGACTCGCTCGGTCCCTTCGTTCGTTGCTCTCACACGTGCAGCGTTGATTTTCATTTCAATGACGTGTATGACTCTCCGGTTCCAGAGAGACAGAGTGAGAGAGAGAGAGAGAGAGAGAGGCTGATGTGTATCGTGTGGATACGCGAGGGCATGAATGTTTCATCGATTCGTTTGCGGAGGCGAAGTGATTCCCGGGCAAAGTCCGTGCGCGCTGCACTGATGGAGGGTTGTGACGGTGATGACATGATTTATTCATGTCCTCCGAAATCGATCGTCCGGCAAAACCGTCATACACTGTGCCCGCGCAACATCATCGCGGAGATAGCAGCACTTAATGGCCCCCGCGTATGCTTGCCGCGAAATATGATGATGATGATGATGACGATGATGATGATGATGATGGTGTTATACGTCACGGTTGCCACCTCTTTCTCTCTCCGACCCTTGGCTAGCCCAGCCCGGGGCAGTCCCCCGTCCACTGATGGTATCCGCCTCGTCGGCGTGACACCTGTGACCTCGATCATTAAATCTGCATTTTGATTTTTTTCGCCTTCTCCCGCCCATCATTCCCGAGCGGGCTTCGCTTCGGAATATGGAGGTACTTGTTTTCGCGTGGGAACGATGATGAGGCAGGACGGATGGCTCGACACAGTTGGATGGGATCGGTCACAAATCGCCTGTATCCAGATAGAAATGGAGAAAGATCGAACGGTTGAGATGAAGCAGCGTTTACTCGAGATTACACATACAGGGTGTACCGTTCAGATTGATGCAACGGAATATCTCGCAACGGGTGCGTCTTAGAAACAAACGGTTGGAACAAAAGTTTCACCCTTTTGACGAACGCTAATGATGATCGTGGCTATTGTTTGTTTGATGGTATCTTTCAAGGTTGTTTCAAGGTCGAGTGGAGTTTTCGAACGGAGACTGATGTGTGTTATATCGGAATCATTTGTCGCGTTTTAGAATGTATAACTTTCGCCTGAAACTATTTTTCGTTTATTCGATATTCGAAATATTGTGTACTGATTCATTGCACGCTATTTGCTTGAATATTCAAAGTATCTTGAACGATCGTTGTAAAATGAAAAAAAAAAAAACGTTTCACACAAAAGTCACGCATCGCATTTCCATAATGATTCCAAAATAAAAGACGCCGAGGCCAGCCGTCCGATTATCGAACGAATTAGGTATGTTATTCGTCCGGACAGCGGCTAATTTCACGCGGCTCACGCTGTACAACGCTCCGAACAAACAATCCCAAACACACAAGCTCAAACAAATCAACCCAAACCCAAAATAACAAATGCAAATAAACCAGCTCAAAAAGCAAATCCAAACCCAAATAAGCAAACCCAAAAATCCAACAAAAAAAACCCGAACCCAAACAAAACCAACCAAACCAAGCCGAACAAAGACACGCAAACAACATAACCCCAAACAAACCAATCCAATTGAAAACAAACCCAAAAAACGAACCATCCCGAACCAACCCAAACCCAAACACAACCAGCCAACCCAATCCCCAAATAAAATTATAAAGATCTTCTTCGGATGACTACGTGCAAATTATTCTTCCGGATAGTTTGTTCAACAATTCAACACATTCTATCCGGACAATTGTATATGTGTTATTCGTCCGAATACTGGCTTACACGAATCACAATAATATGTACGCCTACTGGACATACGGCGTGAACTGAGCCACTATCCGGACGAATAGCATACGCTTATTCGTCCGATAAACGGACGGGGAGACACTCCGAACAAAAAATATCAGCTGCTGGTAGAAAAACTCGAGATGACCTTGAAATAGCCTAAAAAGCAGGGCCCAACAAGATATTTCCGAAAGCCGTGAAACTTTCGTTTGAAGCATCTTTTCCAAAAAGTCATGGCTTGCGTAACATTCGGTTGGGCCACTCGGTAGTGCCACCGGGTATACGGCCCGATGAACTTTCACGACTAAGCTCTCCGTATAACTCGATCAAGACAATTGGTCGTGGAGGTCGATCGAGTAGGGCGCTCGTCCTTGCCACGAGTGATCCGCGCCCGCGCTAGCCGGGTCTTGGTAAATTAGATGATCCAGATAAGTCGAACGTCTCACGGTCCACTTTGACAAATGCCAATACGAGTATAGCCGAGTCTCCGTCGTATCTCACTGTATTACTCTTCCGTAAATGGAGCAGCAGCAGCAGCAGCAGTGAGCCAGGAACTTCGGTATAATTCCAACGCCCGATGGATTGGCCCTGTCCGGTCGGTTTAGCCAAGATCAGGCGAGAAAGATGCGATCGGGAATTGTAGATTAGCGGTCATTTGGCGAAAGCCAGTGGTGAGGCGAGAGATCGAACGGGACGGATAAGAAGTGTAGGAAGCGGCGTGTGGAGGATCGAATAAACCACATTGGGCGACTTGGCTATTGGAGGTCACCAATGTGAACACTGCATAGGACGTTGAAGCCGGATGTGCTGCTCTGGCAAATCGGCTGGCGTTTGGCCCTCTGGTGATATGCGATCGTCGTTTCCAGCTCGAAACTCTAATTAATACCTCACCGATTCGTTTGAGCTCACGTGACGTACGAGCCCCGCTTGGGTTGCGGTCTCCTATTGCCTGTGGCCCGGCAAGTGGTGTCCAGGATCCCGTTGGAAACACCTAGCACCCTGGTATGTGCCACTACGCGCTGCTTGCGGTCACCGGCAATCCCCTCCGATCATTGAGCTCCCCCATCCTGGACATCCTCGCCCCCTACAGGTCGCAACCCCTGGTCATTTGTTATCGTCCCACCCTCAACTTTCTCCAAACTTCCTTCCGTCTTCACATTACCATCCATGCCCATTTGTGAACCCGTACAGCTTCGAGCAGCTGGCCACAAACGCCATTCGGAGGTAGGCAAACGGCCGAGTCGTATTTCGACTGAAAGCCTTCGATCTCAACTGACTGCAAACTGGACGTATGTCACCCTATCGAAATGTGGCTAGTACGTGTGCACTAAAAAGTCCCTCAGAAACCGTGGAGTATTTGAGGCGAATGACGAAAGAAACGTCTTCGTGTCTCAGCAGCCTCTGGTGCTTGTCTGATGTTACGTAGCCCAAAAGTAAAACGGAAGTGAAGATCCCGAATGGTACACCAACACCGGACCACAAACGCGATACGGTTTTCCCATTCTGGTCATTTTTATCGTACTTTTAACGTCGGGGCATCGGAACCAAGCTGGCTTTATTGGGATCTGGTCCAGCTGCTTCCACTTGAAGCAAACCTCTCTATCCCTCTATGTCCATCTTTATATGTGAGTGTGTGTGTGTTTGTGTGTGTGTGTGTGCATCGACCTCGCCTGCGTTGAAATCCTACCCCTAACCAATCTACCCTCTTGATACTACATTTAAAAAAAATCTTCAGCAGAATTCCAAAAAATCCTCTATAAGACACTGCCACGTATCTATCAATTTGTGTACCCTTGTTCATTTTCGTCCTTTATATCTACACTCGTACTTCGTTTTTTCCATATCTTCTTTGTCAAAGTCATCATCCGTGGTAAGAATTTACGAAAATGCGGAAGCTACCCACGATCCCTGACTATTCATAGATTTTCACTTCGTTATTCGCTCAATTTTCCATTTCTGTACTTGTTTTTTATTTGCATTTGTTGCTGCAGTTCGTTCAATATCAAGACTATGTTTGTACGCTCGTTCATTGTTCGGGTTTGTTTGGGTAGCGTAATGCTCGATGACCTGAATCATATTCCACACTCTGTGCTGCGTTTCTGTGAAAGATTCGTCGAAATCGATCCGGTAGTTCTCGACTTGTAAACGCATCAATGTACAGGTAGACGGACGGAGTATTTTTGTTCGAGGTACGATTTTCGTACTTGTTTTCGTTAGTATCTGTAGGGAAATTTAGTGAAAATAAAAAAATCGAGGCAAAGAATCCCTTACAGTTTTATCCTATATATATATATATATATATACTTATAACAATCGTGGCATTTACTACAGGCACACTATACCGTATTGTCGGACTACCAGAAGATATACGACAAGTACAACTTAAGAGCTCTATGGTCTAATGCCTACACTAAATGTGTTAGTTGTGTATACACATATATATGTATATTGATGTACCAATTTATACACACACACACACACACACACACACACACATACGCACGCACGCATATAAATTGGTAGAAAGTAGTTACACTGCATATAGGTACAAGCCATTGTAGATATATACGAAGTAGGTAAGTGAAGTTCATACTTCTTCGTATTCCGGTCCTCCCTTTATCCTTTATTCCGCAAAGGCTTCGCTACACCCATTTCGACAATCTCTTATTTCCAACCTTCTCTCTCTCTCTCTCTCTCTCTCTCTCTCCTTCTTTCTTTCTCCCTCTCGCTCTACTCTTGTACCCAGCAGGCATGTAGCCCGTGCTGCTCTCCCATTCATTTTTCTTTTTGTTCTCCTCTCTGTTCCTTTTCCTGCCTCCCTCGTCTGTTCGTCCGTGTAGTGGTAACGCAAAAAGCGGAAGTAAGAGGAACTAACTCCCTGGCACGTAATTCGAATTCGTTCGATACGAGGACGGAGGGAAAGAGAGGAATAGAGTGAGTGAGTGAGAGAGGGGGAGAGAGAGAGAGAGACGGCTGAGAACTGAGTGAGAGACGAGCCGACGATTCCCTCGGCCCTTTTATATTCCCAGATACAATCATGCATTCCGCCTGCACCCACCGAGCCAGCGCCAATACTCACCAAGCAGCACCACTCAAATGGCACACAATCCCAAAGAAACCTAACGAACGGGCTATATAAATCTTTGCTCTCTCAACTTACAGCGTCCTTCGTGATCGGCGATAGGATGACATATCACGATGGCCGAAAAATTCACGTGGAACAATAGACGGGAATGCATTTTTGGGAGTGCTGTGATTTTTTTCATTATCCCACAAAGTTTCGTTCAACAATGGAATTCCAATGTGTATTCATATGTTCGGAGCCAGGGGCTGTTGGTCCGGCCGTTGGCCTTCCACAAATAAAGGCGTCATCGGAAAAATGCTGCACAGTTGCTATTTTGACATGTATGGCTGTGAAAAACATTTCTGTATAGTCAATTACGCGTGTATTAAAACCCCTGTTTTGTAATTTCGATTAACTTTAAGGTTTTGGCTGAAAAAAAAATCACAAAATATGCCCTTTTTGGGCTATAGAGTGGCCTAAGGCCTTAAGGGAGCTTTCCAGTGTGAAATTTTCAAAAAATCGATTTTTTTTTGTTGCTTTATCGAATAGTATACACTCTTCCGAATATTCCCTGAAATTTTCATGCCGAAATTCAGATTATTTCGGTTACTGTACAGCATTTCTTGGAAGAAGGCAACGGAGCGCTACAGCTGCCGCGTCGGCCGTCTGCCCGTGCGACCGAAACTTTGAACGCGTTTTTCTCGAAACAGCATTTTTCAAAACGGTGTCCAACTTGGAGGGCAGAGTTTTAAAGCTATCGAGTTGAATTTTTTACACAATATTCTTAACGTCATTGTTTATCGTGCTATGGAAGCTTTTTTTTTTTTTGACAACTTCCTATTTTTTTGTAAAAAAACTGCCAAAAGAAATGCTAAAATCGATACTTTTTGTTCAAACCGGCGCCATTTTTGCAAAAAAAAAAAAAAAAAAAAGCCTCCATAGCACGAAAGCCAATTATATACCGATCAATAATCTTTTTGTGTTTTTTGTTTCAGATCAAAATTGTGACCCCCAACGTGGACACCACATCCAAGTGCATTTTCTGCAACAATTGTTTCATCATTTTTATAGATATTAATTAATAAATAAATCGATCTTTAAAAAATTGTTTTGTATTCTTCAATACCCAATTAATATACAAAAAAAAAACCAGACCGATTAGATTATTTTTTCTTTAAAAAAAAAAATCGCGAAAAACAGCGATTTTTCGGGCTGTCACACTGGAAAGCTCTCTTAAGTAGCCCAACCCATGACGATCCTCAGCATGACTAGTTATCTTGCCATTCGTATGGGATTCACCCAGAACCCCTTCATTCAGGCCAAATCTATAGTCAAGGTTAACCGCGAGTTAACGTCGAGTGTCTCATAACTGGGCAACCAGAATTGGCAATGGTGGGAAAAGAATAAACATTTCAAAGTGGCAAGAGATACTCGTGACTGGAATAGCTTTGCGTTTGATCCCTGGGAGTAGACGATATCACGTTTCTTGCTCTTTTTCTTCTGCTCTGTCGACCTTCTCGGCTTTCAACGTTCACCTCTGCAGCTCGTTTTCTCCATCTCGCCCCCCCCCCCCCCGCCAACACATACAACGCATAACGAGCTGTTGCCATCCTTCCACTTTCTTTCCGATGAGCACGTTTACCGCTGGTTGAGCAAACGTTTGCATTTCTCCGTCCCGAAGCGCTTTCCTCGCACCCCCTCGAGCCAGTCGGGGCATTTCATTCCATCAGGGCAAGTCTAGAGCGATGCCTGTCGTCTGTGCAGGTTGAGCGTGTCTCACCATCGCGTGATCGGTGTGTCTTCGCAATCTGCAACGACCATAAGCGCAGCCGCCAAGAATGCTGATGAAGATGAGAGTGGATGGACACACTCTTGGTGAGCGATTACTCACCCTCTTCGAGCCTTTCCAGCGAGCGTTTTTCCGTCCTCCATTCTCACGTGCACGTCATGCCGGAGCTCCGACATCGAGGCAAAAATAAATTCATCGTCGAGGATGCATTAATTAAGCGTAATGTCATTCTCCGGAGTGCCGGCTCGAGGGAAGTTCGAGGCCTCTGTATCTAGAGAAGATAGGCTGGTGTGGACACTGCTGCTTGGTGCACAATGAATGGCAACCGGGTCCGCGATCCAACCCGAGCAGGCGACATCGGCAAACCGCGTTGGCGTCCAGAGCGTCTTCAATGGAATGCCAACAACTGTACGCGAGCCTTCGTCGCCTGATTAATATGGAAATACAGCTGCGCAAGTGTATTATCGGAATAGCGATCGCGATAGACCCATGTGTACATGTCTCGGCTGTCCTACGATGAAATTGTACACGCCCACGGCCACCTCTGCCTCCAAGAACAGCGGCCACCTTCCCGGCATAACCTGCGGAACTGCCAGAGATCGGAATCTTTTGGTCTTCAACCTCCTCCATGGCTTGCATACACCCCATCGCCACTAGTCACCTCCTGTCCCTTTCAGAGTGGTACACCCACATATATACACCAAGACACACACACACACACACACCTTCGAGCAGGCGGATTATTAATTAAAATGATGCAGGCGACGTCTTTGCTCGTGTCTCCACCCCAACGAGCCGCAACCCCGTCGTCATCAGCTTAGGTAATATTTACAAGAGCCTTGTGGAGCTTAGACCCGGCAGCCTGGCTCGCTTCGCCACCTCTGCTTCCTACACGCGGCTTAGGGTTTTGCCTCCACACGTGCCTTTCCTCGCACCAACGTTGGCTGATTCCGGCGCGGTATTGATTAAACGCAATACTTGCGAATGGGGTGCCGCACCACTGGGCGGGACGGCTGGCCCCGTTGAACGTGTGCGAGCTGCAACGGGGCTGCTCAGAGAGCGGGAACACTCTTCGCCGCAGCAGCAGCTCCAAGGCTCATTAAACGATGGTGCGAGTGCGTGTGAGTATTTCCTGAAGCTGGAGGAAAACCGAGTTGCGCTATCGGGCGATTGGAGGAAATCGCTGGAGGTATGCGGCTTTTGTGGAAAGGGTCGCGCTGGCAATTAATATTATTTATCGACGTCTTAATCGGGCTGGCCACATCTGACTAACATCGCTTCTTCGCTCATACCAAGGGCTGCGGCGCGGTCTCGCTACTAGTTCCCAACTCCTAGACGCTTCTCGGCTTTCCCCAGACTGTCGGTATACATCTGCAGCTACGCCCTGGGGCTTCGACGCGATGGGGGGTGGGGGGGGGGTAACGATGGTATTTCCCTCGGAGTGCGGAATACGAGACTCCGGTGTACGGTATATCTAGCTGGTACACACGTATGTGTGGGAGGTTATCTTCGGCGATATCTGGAAGCCCTGTATGGGAAGCAACCAAGGAAGATGGAGAATCCGTAGCTTCTTGCTGCTCTCGAAGACTGGAAAAACCGAATTGATTTATCGAGATTATTTATCACGTTGCTCTTCGCGAATTGGAAGACCTCGCAGTCTTCGAGCAAGAAGCCGCAATGGATCTCCCGGCGCCACTTATCGGATATGATTCCTTATCCGGTTTTTCCATCCGCCTCTCTCCTTCCCTCATCGGAAATCTCGACCCATTCGCATCAATGCTCATTCCTCGAAGTAGCCTAAGATTTCGAGCCAGCCGAATCTCGATGAGCGACGTCTCGCCCCGATGTGCTTAGGGCTGTCCATTTCTGATGCAAGACACCAAATTTATCGCCGTTTGCACAGAGGGTAGCGGCGCGGCGAATGTCCTGAATCTTTCTCATCAAGCGGAGTACCGCGTGTCAGTGGAAAGCGAAACTTTTGTTGGGTAAAGATTGCCGCGCGTGTGTGTGTACGTCAAAAAGCAATAAGCTGCCACTGGTACACCGGACACCGCGAGCTCGTGCAACTACGGATCGTGCTGGTCAGTTGAGGCACCGATGTAACCCAATAGCGAGACCACTTGCGGACCCACGTGTGCACCAACGCGAGCCTTATGCACGCATCCGTTTCTGCATCGTGATTCCGCTGTGCAAGTATACGACACGCTACACTTCCCGTTATGAGCTTGTAACGACGGAACGAGTATGTACCCGCACACAGTTCAGTCTCGAGGGTTGCGACAAGCTTTGCACTTGATACTCGATTACATGCAAGAACGCTAGTGCCAACTTCAAGCACAAACTTTTTCCAGGCTGTGTCACTCAAATGGACGGCTACGATTTTTCGGTCATGCTAGAATTTCCATATCTATTCAATGTGTTGGAGTTGCAAACTTTCGTGTAGCCTCAACACGTGAAAGCCATACATGTTTGGAAATAGGGAATTGCTATTTGGGTATGAGCAGTATTTTACAGATTGGGTGCTTCATGATTGACGAAGAATATTTGATCGAAGCGGAACGGTAGTTGATGTTTTTTGTATATGCTCATTTGACAGGATCTCGAACCGAAATTATAACAATGAATTAATCTTATTGATTCGTTGCGGCAAAGGATCTTAGTGATTCTTTGCTGCAAAGGATCCTACTGACTCTTGGCTTCAAAGGATCTTACTGATTCTTGGCTGCAAAGGAGCTTACTGATTCTTCGCTGCAGAAGATCTTACTGATTCTTTGCTACAAAGGATTTTCCTGATTCTTTGCTACAAAGGATTTTACTGATTCTTTGCTGCAAAGGATCTTACTGATTCTTGGCTGCAACGGAGCTTACTGATTCTTCGCTGCAGAAGATCTTACTGATTCTTTGCTACAAAGGATTTTCCTGATTCTTTGCTGCAAAGGATCTTACTGATTCTTGGCTTCAAAGGATCTTACTGATTCTTGGCTGCAAAGGAGCTCACTGATTCTTTGATGCAAAGGATCTTACTGATTCTTGGCTGCAAAGGATCTTACTGATTCTTGGCTGCGAAGGATCCTACTGTTTCTTGGCTTCAAAGGATCTTACTGATTCTTGGCTGCAAAGGAGCTTACTGATTCTTTGTTGCAAAGGATCTTACTGATTCTTTGCTGCAATGGATCTTACTGATTCTTGGCTGCAAAGAATCTTACTGATTCTTGGCTGTGAAAGATCCTACTGATTCTTGGCTGCAAAGGATCTTACTGATTCTTCGCTGCAAAGGATGTGACTGATTCTTTGCTGCAGAGGATCTTACGGATTCTGTTTCGAAAAGCGTCATCCTGATTGTTTCCTCAGGAGAATTTTACAGATGTTCTTTTCAACAGGATCTTACTGCTTCTTCGCTCACAAAGATCTTACTGATTGTTTCCTCAAGAGGATTTTACTAACTCAATCTACAAAATCTTCTACAGAATCTTAATGACTGTTCTTTCAAAAGAGTCTCACAGATTCTCTCCTCAAAAGGGTTCTATTGCTGTCTTCCTAAAAAGAATCTTGCTGCTGTTTTTCTTAAAAGGATTTTACTACTTCTTTCTGAAAAACAATAGCACGGATTCGTTCCTCAAAAGGGGAGAGAATCTTACTAAAAGGATTGTTGTGTCAAACGAATTTTAATGATACTTTTCTTATAAGGCTGATACTTTCCGCGCAAATTCTTTTTGCTTTTTTCCTCAAGAAGATATTGCTGATTATGGTTTTAAAAGATCTTACCGATTCTTTCCTCAAGACGATTTTGCTGACTCTTTCTCTAAAATGTTTTTACTGATTCTGTCCTCAAAAAAATATTACTGCTCCGCTCCTCAAGAGGATGTCATCGACTGTTTCCTCAAAAGAATCGTACCGATTATTTTATCAAAAAGTTTTTACTGATTTTTCCACAAGAGGATCTTACTGCTTTTTCATCTTGCTGATTTTTTCCAACCGGAAATGACTGCTTTTGTCCTCATGGGAATCTTACTGATTGTTTCCTCCTGATTCCTGAGGACTTTAGAGATTTTTTTCTCGAAAGAATCTCACTGATTCTTTCCTGCGAAGAATCTTACCGGTCCTTACAGGCATCCGCGCGCGAATACAGCTACACTGGATACTCCAGCCGTATAGCAGCTCATCCTCATCCGAAAGAAGTTGCCGCAGGCTCTCCTCCGAAGAAAAGTTAAGATACTCGATGCTCCATAATTAAAGAGGAATTAGTTGAACTTGAGGGTCTGGCAGTTTCGCCCAGCAGCTCCGTTAGACTTGGCAAAAGTAATACTGAGCGAGCAGATGAAAAACTTGGTGTCCGTACAGGCCGTGACTAAGGGCGATACTCATTAACGACTACTTACAAGTGAAAGCGGGTGAGTGAGAGCCTCCGCGATCATTGGCTGGCGTTACAACGTGGGGTCTTCGCGTAAGGACGTGTAGGAAGACGACGAAGCCAACCGCTGGGAACTCGTCGCTAAGTAACCAGACGGTGTATCACTGGCTAAGTCGTCAAGAGAAAATGACATTGACAGTCGCGGTAAAGTCTCCGTTCGATGACCTCCGTACGTTCCCTTCCTCACCCGTTGTTCCTCATTGATTGGTCATCGCTATCCAGGCTGCTTTCCCATACACACTGTTCGGATTTGCTTGGGTTTCGATCCACTCTTCTCTCCTCTCAATGCTCTCCATCGGTTCACTCCCTCACCCGTTGTTCCTCATTGATTCGTCCTTCTCGTCGCCCAGGCTGCTGCCCCATGCAGAGCCCGACGTCCTCAGTTGACGCGCGCGTTGTCATCCTCGCTTCGTTAAACGGACACGTGGAACGTAGCCACAAAGACGCCACAATTTGCGTTTACTTTTCCGCTACTCAGCCTCGTATTTTTTGGCTCTGCATCATGCTCGGCTCCGCTCTCGTGCCAGCGATTCAGCGATGCGGGCAAAGCTTTCACCTCCGGTTCTCCTGTGCTCCGAGCTACGTCGCAGCCAAAGTGCACCCACGTTCTTCCTCCACGCCGGCACATCTACGCCGCCCAAGTTCTCCGTGGCGTTCCTGCGGAAGCGCTTAGTTTCGAAGCACGATTTTCACGAAGCGAGGCAAGCTCTCGCTGCCTTCCGCGGCGGCGTACGGGAAACTTCCAATTGAAATATTAATTGGTCCGTTATGAGTGGCGAAGAAGTTCAGGATGGTAGAGACAGATGGAGCTTAAGAGGCGAAGGGGGGAGGGGCTCCGGTGTACCGGAGTTTCGAGCTCGAATAAAAATGAAAAATGGACGGAAAACTTGGGTAGACAGGGATAAAAGGGTGGCGGACTGTCGATACAGAGCAGACACACTAGCATTACCAGAACATTGTATACCAGGAGCTGAGTGAGAAGAGCCAGAGAAAATGGAGTACGATTGGCGTTGAAGCAACGTAGAGGTCGCGAAGTCATTAACAGCAATAACACCGAGGCTTCGAGAGCAAGTAGAACGGCAAAGAAAAGAAATCTCGAACCGGAACGAAACAGTGGAAGCCGATATTCGATTAATACTTCCATGGTGGTGACGAGGCGAGACCACAGCTCCATTTTTCCTCATCCACCACTCTCCCTCTGTCTTCATCCTCCACCCTTTCCCACCTTCCAGCTTTCCTTTTCCTCCTCTCGCCCGATCTGTCCACCCCTTTCTCGGCCCTCTCCTAAAGTGTCCTTCGACATGGCTGCCAACCGGACACCAACTGTCACCGCGTGACATCACGCACGAAGCTTCCTAGGCCTATCGTTTTTTTCCCTTTAAAATCATTGTCCTTCAAGCTCGCTCCGGTTTGCGGATTTAATAACAGGGCCGGAAAAAACGAGGCTGGGCAAATCGCGGAGTAGGGGAGGCCAACAAAAAAAAAACGCCGTGCGACCATCAAGAGTTGCAGGATATGCGCTGTTCCGATCGAAATCTAGCCTGGCTAGGATGTGTGGAGTGGCGGGGCGATTCGACGATAGTCATTGCCACGCTCAACTCAACGGATTTGAAATCCCTGGGAGCTTTGCCACTGCCAGGAACACGACCCATCGACCCCTGCGAAACCCATAGCTACATTGTTCACCTATACATACATACATACACACACATATATATATCTATATATATCTATATATATGTGTGTGGGTGTGTATATATGTACATACATGTATATACGTGTACATACATACACACACATATATGTGTGTGTATGTATGTATGTATATATACGAAGGCAACATCAAAACTGGTATTTTCATTTCCGTCTACAGCCTCGCGCTCTTTCGCACCGGCCTTTTCCAGTACAATAGCTTCCCGTATAGTCGTGTGACGGCTCGGTGGGATGTCCGTTCAATGATAGTTACACGAATACACGCGCACGAATTGCGAACGAATTACCCGTCAAAATGTATATGCGACTCTCATCGGTGGTTGTCGATGGTTGGCTTCGCGTGTATTGGGCGTACAGAGTGCCTGGGTTCGTCGGATGTGGTGGTTGGAGCTCAGGCATCGCTGCCAATAACGACCACACGCGATGTGCGCGAACACCGTACACCTCGGATCTTTCGACGGAGAAATTACGATTACGAACGATGAGGCAGGGGGAAATGTTCTCTCTCTCTCTCTCTCTCTCCCTCTCTCTCTCTCTCTCTCTCTCTCTCTCTCTCTCTCTCTCTCTTTGCGTTCAGCGTTCGATCTATGCACCATAAAATCACCATGCTCTGTGAAGCAACGAGAGGAACCCGCTACATGGTCATGCATGACTGTAGTCCAGAACACATTTGACATTTGGAGGCGGATATGGATACGATGGTAGAAGAGAGAGAGAGAGAGAGAGAGAGAGAGAGAGAGAGAGAGAGAGAGAGAGAGAGAGAGAGAGAGAGAGAGAGAGAGAGAGAGAGGCGTGAACAAAGAAAGTTTATGGATCAATGATTGAACCACGAAATCCCGTTTTATGCCCGAGGGGTAGAAGAGGAAAAAGGGCATTGTAATGGGAAATTGGATATCTAACGGACTGCGAACATCCAGCCGCGCCGAAAATAGGCGTTTTGCGGGATGGCCTTTTTTTTAAAAGGGAAATCGCAAAAAAAGACGCATAAGTATCCGTTGTACGTTATTTATTTGCTACCGTTACCGCTACTGGATGGATTTTTCAAATTAATTTATTTAACGATAAGCTAACGTTCGCACATGTTCAGGCTTCTGTCGATAGTGGACGTCACCATGGTCCAAGTGACAAGTGCCCCATGAGTTGATAGATCTGGAAAATCAAAGAAGATTCTTGTCAAGGTAGGTTATGATTACAGCCTGTCGAGCCCATTCATTCTAATTTCGTAAGTAGAGTACAAGACGTCGTGTTTTGAAGTCAAAATATCCTGTTGGCTGTCAATTTTTCTGGCTTTACGACGATAAAAAATTTTCTCAATCAAAAATCAGAATATCGCACGACATACTGTAGAGAATTAATTTCCGAATGTTGAAAATAGACCAAGCGAGTTATATAAATTATGAAGTAGGAACATTTTATTTCGTGACACATTTCGCGCGTCCATTGCTGCCAAAAAGTGCGTTAAATCAAATCGGAAAACTGGCTCGTCAAACTATAGAGAAGATTATTACATTATTAATCATTATTCAGTCATCTATGCGGGTCCACTACCACCGAAAATTTTTTTCGGCTTCCTTTTCACCACAGTCCACAAGATTGGTATTATTTCATTGATTTGGAAACGATGCTACATCACTGCCGGGGAGTTTTTTTCCTTCTGCTCCAGTTTTTGTGGACTAATCCGCTGCCCCCGCCCCCTCGGCCAGTCCCAGGTTTCGGAGAACCGTAGTCTCGCAATTAGCACGCTCGAACTTCGACTGCTTAATTAAGCGGTTGGGGAATCAGGACGAGAGGGAGGATGGGATCGCAGTTGGTCCAGTCGAGAGAGGGAGAGGGATAGAGAGAGAGAGAGAGAGCAAGTCGCGGAATCGGATCTTCCGGTTGACTCAGGTTGGATACTCGGAGCCCCGAGTATTGCAAAAGCTCACGATACTGTATATAGCAAGCGTAGCAACCCCTCCCCCCCCCACGATTCCCATGACCAGTCCGGGCCTCCGACGATTCTCCTCTGGCTGGTGGACGTCCGAAACGCGGCGCAGTCCCCGAGCTTGGGGGGAGGCGAAGGGCAAAGCCACGAGAGTGAAAACCACCCCGGCTATCTCTCTACCGCCACAACGGAAAGCACGTCGAGAGTCTCGGCGAACGATTATTAGAAGCAGCGGGGGGTGCAGAAGTGTACGTGTGGGCGTGTTCGTGTGCCTATGTACCCGTGTGTACAAAAGCTCGCGCTAACTTGTCCGTGACTTGGATCCAACCGCAGAATGTCGGGCAGAGACCTTGTTTCCGGGATAATTAATCCCGAAAACTAACGGGACGTTTGGTGGGGTGACGGGACAGGGCGAAAGAGTACGAAAGCGACGAGTGAGGGAGAGCCAGAGGGGAGAGAAACAGAAGTTGCGACACAGACATCCGTCCTGGCGCCAGAACTGAAAGAGGCTGTTCTTCGGATACGGTTGTTTCCATCTTGTTGGCTATAAAGCCTGTTCAGCCGAGAAACATGGAAAGACTGGACAGAACCAAACCTAATAGCGATCCAATTGAAGTAAGTTGGAAGACGAGTGCAGATGAGTTTGAGTTGGCTCGGGCTTTGCCAGCTATGAGGCCTGCTGGACTGCAGAGAACGCAAAAAGGCTGGATGGACCCCGACCCAATAGCCATCCGATAGAACCAATGTTGAAGACCAACGAATATAGATGGACTTGCGTTTGTTTCGGTTTGCTAGCTATGAGGTCTGCTGGAGAGCAGAGAAGCGCACAAAGACCCGTGGACAAACCGAGTGGAACCCACATTGAAGACTGATAACGACACTACGGTTTGAAAGCCATAACCATGATTGCCCTTCTATCGTGCCTATCGCAATGTCATCGAACGATGACCATTCGTCTTCCTCAACCAACATTCCAGTCTTCTTCTCCATATATGCGATCGAAGCTGGAGGTCTTATCGCGACGTTTCATTATAATGTATTCTACGTTCCGAACATTTCCGGAACGACTGGATGAGCGCAAACCCAATGGAATTCGGATTACATGCTGATCTCGAATCCCGACAGGTAGAATACTGATAACTCCGGTGTATATTCAACTGATTTTGAATTCTGATAACTGATGGAATACTGATAACTAAGCTTCGGCTTGAAAGTCACCACCATCGTTGAACGTCAATGGTTATTGTCCAACCCTCCACAAATATTCCATTCTTTCTGGTATGTAGGAACAGGTCAGTGTGTTGCTTCAAACCTTTCATCAGAGTATTCTACCTCAACTACGTTTCCCAAACAATTCATGAGGTTCATTAGCGAAAACTCATCTTCCAGCAAACACTGGTGAAACAATTTGAGGATTAAATCCAGGGACGTGGATATCCACGTTTTCGTGCTCATCGGAGGTGAGAGGCGTCGATAAATCGATAATTAACGAATCTCTACGGACTCTGCGAGCAGGCGAAAGGGAAACGAAAGCGTGAAGCGTGGAAGAGTCTGAGAGAAAGCAGAACAGTGAGATAGAGAGAGGTGTGATCCCAAGCAAAGGGCAGTAGCAAGTGATTTTGCGTCAGGCTGAAAAAGAGGATGCTAGAGAGGGGGGGGGGAGGGAGAGAGAGTGGGAGAGAGAGAGAGAGAGAGAAAATAAAGTGGGCGAGGAGCGAGTCAGTGAACGGTTGAACGCGTTATCGAGCTAGAGAAACTTGAACTCTCTCGTGCTTTGTGGAAGCGAGCCCGTGGGGGTTGGGCTCTTTTGGTGCTAGACTCGGGTAGGACGTGTAATTTCCTGTCGGTAAAGTAGATTCTCGCGGACTCCCTTCACCTCCAGCCCTCAGTTACTCTCGTCCGTTTACCCGGTCAGCCCTCAAAAGCAGGTATTTCTCGCCGTTGCGTTTCTCCCTTGTTCGCTCGTTCCTTCTCCAGTAAGGGCAAGCACCAGAAGAGGGGAATCAGCTCGGCTCTCGCTCTCTTTCGCGCTTCTTTATTTATTTCGTTTCACGCTGTTCGTGCTGATATCAGGCAACGGCGAAAGAGCGTGTAAAAAAGCGAATAAAAAAGAACACTGGAAGCTGTGGCGCAGTATCCAAAGCAGGACCTAAAGATGACATTAGGATTGACGTACGACATCTCAAACTTAGATTCAGGCGCCAAAAAAAAAATTGGCGGTTTGCAATATTTTTTCCTGATGGGAGTATTTGAATGAGGTCGGGATATTACATACTGTTGATACACAGTCTTGCCAGGTTAGAGTTTTTTTAACCAAAAAATGTTGACAAACAACTAACAAGGAACATCCCTCAGGTGACACCCTTCGATTTTGTTGAAATTTGGATATGTTATAAAGCACCGAAAAGTAAGCGATACGTATTTTTTTTTATCGGCGGAAAAACGGTTTTAAGGGGTGAAACGCGCCCTCGAAAATAGGGGTGTTTTTCGTTTTTTGTCGATAATGGTATCGTTCTCATCTCCAATGTATAGTACACGAAAAAATAAACATTGTTGCAATTAGAATTTTTTTTATATCTCATACCGTTAAAACGTTATCGACGAAAAACGAAAAAACATCCCCATTTTCGAGGGTGCGTTTCACCCCTCAAAACCGTTTTTCCGCCGATAAAAAAAATACGTGTCTCAAAATTTTTGATGCTCTATCACATATATGAGTTTCAACAAAATCGGAGGCGGACACCTGAGGGATGTTCCTTGTAAGACTCTAGACCATGAAAATAAATGAAAAATGTTTTTTCGAAAATGAAAGCTCATGCCAATTATTTGAAGTCTGAAGAACGTAAAAACTGAAACGCAGAGTCGCACTTTCTTTTTTCCATTTTTGGATTCCAAAGTGCGGAGTTGTTGGTGCCGCGTACTCCAGGCTCCATATTCAAAGAGGTATACGGAGTTGGAGAGCAACGAAGAGCGAGTTCCTTGCGCCCGGTATGGCTCGTCAGACTTTGCCAGGTATCGCGCGATAAAGTCGGAAAACAACCCCCTCAAGCCCATCGCCATCGGCGCCCAGTTACAAGACACGACGAAGCTTTTCCACCTAACCTTCGCCTCCGTCCCGCCAGGTCGTTCGTTCGCTCGCTCGCGCCTAATCAACCTAATTTCTAACTTGTAAAACACACAAGCCAAGCACCGGCAGCACCAGCCGGAGAGACTAGCCGTTACTAACGATGTTATCCCTTGTTAGACGAATCAAAACCTCCCGCCATGTCGAATGGCCCGGAACTGAAGAGACCGAGAGGGTTGGACAGCTCGAACAATCCGGCTCGTCCACCAGACAGTCTACCTTCGACGACACAAAAACTTCACCCCAAACGTGTGTATGCTCTTCTCATGTGCGGTCGCATGTCCCTCACCTTCAACCCCTCTCTATCTCTCTCTCTCTCTCTCTCTCTCTCTCTCTGTCTGGAGAACTTAACGATCTCCCCAAAGCAAAGAGAATGTTTGCCCCCGAAATCATCCAGGTGTACCTCCCGAAGTCTCTCAATGCACTCTCCCATTGTAGTATCCAATTTTACTATGTGAGCGAGGAAAAAAATGGAAAAAAAAGATTAGACGAAACTGATTGAACACGAGAGATTGGCTACTCAAATTTCTCTCTGGGTAACTCTGAATGTACAATCATCAAGTTCCAGCTGGACTCTGGCGGCTCTCCAGTAACGAGATCGGCCATGCTCGAGAGACGAAAAGACAGAGAGAGCGGGAGAGAGAGAGTGAGAGAGAGAGAGAGAGAGAGAGAGGAGTAAAAGAGTTGCAAAAGAGTTGGGGAGGCCGGATACTTTTTGGTGAAAAACTGGCCTGCCGGCTGTGCGCTGGTTTTTTTTATTAAGGGCGGGGTAAAGTTAATTCGGCGAAAAAAAGGCATGTTTTTAAGATTTTTTTTGGCGTAACGAATAGTGTTCGTTTATTGAAAAATTTACATATAATAAAGTAACATTTGAACAACATTCTCCTAAATTTGCATTGCAAAATATTCAAAATTGAGCGAGTGAAAATTAAACCCCGGAGGCGCCTCGAAAAAAAGTTGGTTTGCGATGTGCACCATAACTCGCAACAGAATCATCTGAAACAAAAAAATCAAAATGCATTTGTTAAAGGAGATGTTTCTCGAGGTAATGACGGGAGGATTTTTTTTTTTCGATTTTTCGATTTTTCGTAGCACTTGGGAGCCAAAAACCCGATTTTTCCTAAAAAAAATCGGCTAGTTTGTTGTTGAAAAATTAGTAATTATTAAAAAAAAAACAAAAAAGCTCTCGACAATATCTGGTGAATTGTGTGAAGAAGTACTGTGCAAAATTTCAAAGCGATTGGTCCAGTAGATTTTGAGTTATCGTGCACACGGACTTCAAATATGACAAGTCTCAGAAAAACGGTTTGAAAAACGCAGAAGAGTTTGGTCGCTTAGCGCTCATTGCACATAAGTTTGAGAACACTTCTCGACTGCATAAAAATCTGAGAAAATTCATGCATATTAAAGGTACTCAAAAGATTAATTTTGCATAATAATAATTCCAAAATGTTATTAACAAAATGATGAAAAAAAAAAATTAGTCAACAAATTTCCCCGCAACCCAATTTTTTTCGTGATTCGTTCATTTTTCTGAATACGTATGAATTTTTTCAGATTTTTCAATTATCTTCGAATTTTTAGAAATTCAAAATAAAACTCGATAATTTTCTTATACTCACTCAAAGTCGTCGATGCCAGGTCCGTAGAGCAAAAGGCTTCCATCAAGATGATCAACTGATGTACAGACTAATGTGTATACTAATATACACCATGCCTCGACTATACATAACGGGACCGGAACAGGCCCGTTTATCAAGAAATTTATTCGGGGTCGAAAAATACAATAGCGCGCCGCGCAGCTGCCGCCCAGGAATAAAACCCGGCATGGAGCAATAGACACTCAAATACTCATAACTTCGTCAATTTTACTCCGCTCGACTTGAAATTTTAACACAATATTCTTGATATATTATGCATTCATTTAAAAAATTAAAAAAAAAATTATAATACTTTACCCCGCCCTTAACTCGAGACACGTGTCTCTGCGATCAAATACATTTTTTTTTCAAATTGGTTTATTCAACGATCGGTTGTTGATGTTCATGCGAGTTTGGGCCTTTGTCGAATATGGACTTGACCGGAGTCCGAGTGACAAGTGCCCCGTGGGCTGATGGGTCTGAAGGGTTTTTGAATTTCGTATGTAGGGTACAAGACGTCTTAAAGTCAAAACGTCTTCTTGGCTGCGCAATTTTGCGGCCTTGGTGACAATGAAATATGTTTGAAATTTAAACATTTCAAAAATTACTCGGCAGAGTATAGCGAATTTATTTTGGAATATTAAAAAGAACGCATTGAAAAATATTGAGAACCGTTCGAGTTGTCGAGCAGATCGTTTCGAGAAAAACGCGTTGTGTCTAATGATGATAAATTTCTACAAATATTAGGTATTTTGAAAAGTATTATCTGAAGAACACTCCGTAATTTTTTCGTGCTAAAATATTCAATTACATTCGATTTACCTAATTAGTTATCAATATTAGGTAATTAGATATTCGATTAGTTATCTAATGTCAATAAATAAATACCCATTTCCATTTTATATCAGTTTATCCTATGATTGATCAAAGGAATTTCCGAAAAGTGAAATGAAAAAAAAATTTCTCGATCTTTGTCGAATCGTAAGTATACATCGAAAAAAATTCCCCTCGATTAAATACTATATTTTTGCATCTAGAAAAAACGCGAAAAATTTCACGACAACACTGTCAATATAACGGCCGATAAATCGGTCAATTATGATGCAATCATCTCGAAATTTTCAGGGAACATGTATAAGATTATATACTGTCAAAATATATGGATTTCGAAAAAAGTGACTTGTTGACTTCCGGGACTCAGGACCCCTTAGAAACCGTAAGTAAAATGGTCAACGATTTAAGGCTCTGAAAAATAGCTAGACCAATTTTTCCCCCATTTTTTCCCTGACACGAAGAAAAAACCCTGGATCTAGGGGAAAAAGACGAATGAATCTCAGCCGAGAAAAATTCGCGACCCGATACTGAACGGCGTTACTCGGCGTGCAGCCAAATTACGTTACCATGTAACAACAATAACAATAATTCAGAGCTGCCTTCTGGGCTGCGACTCGTTGACCGAGTGAGCGAAGCTTTCGCTAGCGCAAAGCACAGATCTCCACTTGATTAATAAAGAGCAACAAGCGTGCGAAACGAGCGAACTGAGGTAATCCATTTTTTTTGCGATACGCCCAGAAAAAATATCACGCTTCCCTCGCTGCTCCATTCATTTTCGGCTTGTTTTTTTTTTCCCACCAACTTCGCTTCAATCGCTGCTACACGATAAATCATTGGGGACAAAAAAGGGATAAAAAAATGACAACCCGTTTTGGTATTCTTCTCTTTTCTATCGCACGAATTTTGGATTTGTTTTTTTATTTTTTAGCATGACGGCGAACACCACGAATAACTGGAAATTTCGCGATCCATAATAAAGAGAAGTTCATTATTGGAAAATATCCCGCCTCGCGTAGTTCCGATTTCGCGTAAATATTGACGAGGGTATACGCTATATGTAAAAAATATATATATACATATATCTCGAGTTGACTAAATCCGTCAGTGAAGGATGCCGAGGAATAATTTATCGAGACAATGTAATATCAGATTATTGAATAGTTTAACGCTTCGTCTCAATTTATCGCGGGCCACCGGTGAATCATTAATTTCGTTGATCGCGATTTTTTCTTCGGTTTAGCTTGAAAATAGAATACCGAAATTCGTCGCCTCGTTTTCGACGTGTGCCGACACGACGTTTGTATAATATTGATGGAATAATTTGCGTCGAAATAACTTTCAACGATGGACATCCACGTTATCATTTTTCGGTGGAAGTTATTTCGCAAAAGGTATCTTGTCGATGTTATTTTGGTTACGACTAGGGGGCTGTGAAATTACGAAAAATTGCTTGCCTTTAATTGCTTGCAACGAGGGCACGATCATTCGTAGGAATATATCTCAGGAAGTTTTGTCACTCTATATCACAATAAAAATAATACTCGTATTGGAAAATAAATAATAATACAGATAAGCAACCCTAAAAATACTTTTTTTCTTATATTTACACCTAACGTTTTTTTTTCTTTCTACTTACGAAGAATTTTATATTTATATATGAAGTTTTTTTAGTTTTATTATGACAAATAATAAATATTATACTATCATATGAAGCTCTAATACGAAAAAAATCGATATATAAATATAAAGTTTATTTTCTTTTACAGCTATTTATTATGTTATATTATATTAAAGTATAATAAACCTCAAGAAATATTCTCATTATAATAGTACAGGATAAGAACATTTTCTCAGTTTCATTATATATTATAATATTATAATAGTCCCAAAAGAAAAACAAACTTGACATTCATTTTTATAGTTTTTCTTCTTAATGCAAGGCTGTTTATTATAATATTATAGAACAAGTAAACTTCCTGAGATTTATTCTCAAGTATCTGATGTGTGCTTCAACAAAAGGCAAACTATGTTGACTCGGTTTTAAAAGAATTCCAGTCGAATAGATAAAGATTTTGAGAAATCCTTTTTTTCAGGGTTCCCTCCATCAATCATACCTGAACAATTTTAAATGAAAATGTAATCAGCAAAATGGAGTCCAGCGATCTAAAAAATTGGAAAGACTCAACTTATTTGTCGTTCTTGAGTAAAAACTTGGGTTTTTTTTGCAATGGAATGTTGGGTTTGATCAACGCGTCATGATGCTGTGCAGCTCCCCTATAAATGTCACATTCACGTGCCTAGCGGGTTTCGAGATATCTTGGTAAAACTGAATCCAACATAATTCGCCTCATTGCATTTGAGCGCCGATATTATTGTCCCGCGAATAAATTGCAAAAAATTTTTTCAACTCATGTCGTTGCAATGAAAAGCCCTGAAAAAAACGACCTTGCCATGCACAGTTAAGGAGGTACGATCATTACTACAAATCCAACTCTCGGTTTTGAAATTTTTATATCTTTTAACGAATACTTTATGCGCCTATTGCCAAAATTTGAGCTATTTTGACCGTTTAGTTTTTTCGCAATAAAACTGCAAAGTCGAGCACTTTGAGTTACCGAAGCACGTCGTCTTATGGAGACGGTCGACCGGAAGTGCGGTAATCGTGGTTCTCTGCTCACGTATCCAACTAAACCCATTGGAAAACTTAAGTTCGATAGATAAGATATAATAGATATTGTAAAAAATAAGAAAATCAATCTTCACAGTGTAGTTAACGCGTTATCCCCACTTGTAGCGCAAAAAAAAGGCCTTTTTCATGAATTTTTTTAAAGAAAACTACAAAACTTTTTTAATCGATCAATATACCATCTTAAAGAACACATCTTGTAGAACTTTCAGTAATTTTTTTATTGAAACATATTACATTGCTTAGTGGCAAATGGCCGTCAATGAAATAATGTTTTTATATACACGGTTTGCGGTGACCAACATTGCGGCGAAGTGGATCATCTGAAAAAATAAATGCGGATGGATTTAGTCAAATATAAGTATAGACTAGTCTTTAATCGAAGGATTTTAAAAAATATTCACTTTTCACAAAATGGCGGACAGTCAAAGTTAATGGTTCGATTTTAACGAAAAAAAACGGTCGTTTTTGGCTATAAAACGGCCATTTTTTTTTCGAAAAAAAAATCGAACGATTAAAGACTACATTTTTATGTATTAAATAAGCCTGCAAAATTTCAAGAAGATCGGTTCATTAGTGTTCGAGTAATCTTGGTCACCGACTTCAGAAATGCCATTTTGAGAGAAACGCGTTTAAAGTTTCAATTTCAGTTCTTCAATTCACGGATTCTTCTCTTTCAACGCTCATATCTCAGTCAATTTTGTTCGGATCGACTTTAAATTTTCGGGACATATTCTCAGACACTTATACTTCAAAAAAATGCAATAAAAAAATCGATTTGTTCAAAATCGCAAGTGGGGGTAACCCCTTAAAGCACTATGTTACAAGAAAGTTTCAATTTCCGGTTGAAAATGGTCAAAACGACGAAATAGCACGCACAGACTTAGCAACGTCGCGGGTAACAGCTGATGCGTTTGGCGAACATAACCCAACTTTCTTTTGAAATTCATTTGAATAGAAGCCGCCATAAAATATGCAAACAACAATTTATGGAGTTTTATCATGTATAACGTATCGATAATATGTATAATTATATTCTGCATATCGTGTTGATTCCGCTGAGGCGATTCAAGTCTATTTTAATAGGTAATAACTTTAATAATTTATTTATTTAATTTATTTATAACTTAATAAAGTTTATTTTAATAGTAACTAATTAGTACTATAGTACTAAAATAGTAACTAATTAATTTAATAGTAACTACTAATAGTAATTAATATACAAGTAAAATTAATAAATTTATAACTTAATAAATAACCTATTAATAGGTTATTTAATATTATTATTACGATGATTACTACCGAATCGTTGACAATCTAATTTTTCAGTTTTTATTTGTTCATGTGCAATAAATTCATCATTTACCACATTTGGCACACTATAATCGATAATACGAACAATCATCATACGAAAAACATCAATCAGAGCAGCTGTGGGTAAAATAAATTTAGACTCTTTTTTGACTCCGTGGAAGTGATCGTACCTCCTTAAACAGCGGAAAATGTTTAGATTTCAACCCTGTCCTTCCCTCAAAGTAGCAAGCAACAAAATCCAAGCAGACCCAAACGAACTTTCTCATCCACCAGGCATTTTCACCAAACTTCTTTTCTTCTTCATTCCTAAAACCAAAATCCTAAAACCAAAAAAGCCGAGCATTTTTTTTCGTCCGTCGGAGCTTGTTTCCACAAATGTCGCTGCGCCGAAGTTATTTTCCTCAAAGTCATTTAGACGTGGAGCAGCACGTGCGCGATAAAGTTTCGGAAGCGCGGTTGGCTGTCTCTTCTTGTCCATTTTCATAGAGCAGAGCGGATCGATCGAAGTGAACAAGGAAGAAATAAGAAACAGTAGAAGAGACAGACGCGGCAGCAGACGGGAAGTGAGCGTCGTGAGGCGCTCCGTGCGTAGCCGCAAGAGACGAATTTCATTCGCCGCAATTATCCGTCAAGCTTGGAATAGCCGCGGGGATCCGGAGCGTGGAGAGGATAGCAACAAAGACAGCATGGAGGACGGGGACAGTATAGAATGGCGAGCTGGAAACATTGGCGAGACTAGGACTGGCAAGGAATGATGAAGAGACCTGGGGGGACGAGGTTGCCACGTTCGCCAGGCTGTAAGGGGTTGCTGGTGGCGGTGGGTTGGGGAAGCTGGGTGTGGGAGGTGCGGTAGTCGACAGCGTTCTGGCACACCAATAGCGCCAGCAGTGGTTCGGCATGCCCCGGGGATAAATCGCTCCAGCAAGCGACTACGCGGTCGTACTACTTTTTTTCTTCACTTTTTTTGGAGGAAAAGTGTTCAATCTGTGGGGAGGTCTTTCTCCCTGCCCCTCTCTTATTCTCTCTCACTTTGGCTCCTCGTTGTAGCGACGGGCCGTGTAAGAGCAGCGTGAGGAAAAGAATGGCGGAATGGGCGACCAGCTCCACAAGACGGATAGCAGACGGCTAAGCGAACGACGAATGCGCCACCGGGAGAATAAGAGGAATGGTACCCATGGGTACGAACCTAATTGTACCTGGCTGCGCGCCCGATTTTCCCTCACCCGACGGAGGCACCCGGAAAGGGAGAGGCAGAGGGAGAGGGCACGCTGGGGAGACCAGCTAGAAGGAGCGAATGAAGAGTGTCCACTTTTGCTTTCTGGTAGCTCGCAGGGTAACGGCCGTAGAATTTCATCGAAGCCGATAGCGGACGGAAAATTTGTCGCGTCTTCGTTGAACGTTGGTACCCCATAGGTCGTCGTTCATCGTGCAAAATGCGGGTTTGTTGATGTTAACTTCGAAGGATGTTGAAGGTACCTTGCTGAATCAGCTCAGATTGGAATTGCTTTCGACAAAAAAGAATACAAGCAAAGCCAAACAAATGGAGGCAAACCTTGCTTCAATGGCAGTTGTTGTTGTCTGCTATTAGGAACTGCTGCAAAAGTGGAACATGAGATTTCTGGCCGTGGCAGGTCCCTAAAGATGACAAAACCCCGTCCTGATGAGGTGTCGATGGAGAGGGCAGTCAAGCAAACCCAAACCAATGAAGCCAGTAACCTTTCTTAGTGGCAGTTGTTATTGCGAGCTGTTAGGACCCCCTACGAAAGTGGACATCAGGTTTCTAGCTGTAGTGCTACGCATGACAGAACCCCCGTCTGTCAAGGTAACAATGGAAGGCAAGCAAACCGAAACAACCGAAGCCGATAACCTATTTTGGTAGCGGTTGTCGGCCATTTTCGGCCGGTCTTTGCCGGCCACTAGGACCTGCTACAAGCTAGGAACTGGTGCAAAAGCGGAACATCAAATTTCTGGCTGGGGCAGAGCGTTAAGCAAACCCATGTAAGCGGAGGCAGCGACCTTTTTTGGCGGCGGTTGTTATTGTCAGCTATCAGGGCCTGCTACAAAAGCGATACATCAAGTTTCTGGATGTCGTAGGTCCCTAAATATGACAAAACCTCGTTCTGATAAGGTGACGATGGAAAGGACGATCAAGCAAGGCCAAACAAGCGCAGCGAACGACTTTTTTGGTGGCAGTTGTCATTGTTAGTTATTCAGACTAGCCACATAAGTGGAACATCAGGTACCTGGGTATGGCAGATTCCCAAATACAATAAAGCATTAGCCTGACAAGTTTCAACATTGAAGATATAAGACGCGATGATCAGCAGCCCCGGAACTCCGTTATAATTGGTATGTCTGATGAGAACACCCTAATTCAGCGACAACCCTGCCAATGAACTGCCTCCTCGTTGTTTCCTGCTGTCGTATCTCGTGATTTGACTTTGGACAATCATAAATCACACAGCGAATAGAATCACTTCTCCGCCACGTCTCCTATCCGTAATGGACACTTCAACTAGTACATTGCGAAGGTGTGAGCACGTGGGTGGGAATGATGGGGAGGCGGGCAGGGTGCGTCAGTTGGGAAACGTCACTCCATTGTTTGCAGTTAGCCCGCTCTAATCGCCACGCTCTTGTAGCAGGATTTTGGTCGCATGGGTACAGTTAGGAAATGCGACAAGAGCAGACAGAGAGAGAGTGAGTAGTCGAGGGAGGTCTGGGGTGAATTCCGGCTGATCAAATTTCCGCAGGATGGACGTGTGAAGTGAAGAATTGGGGGAACCAGAGAGCCAGCGTTCCGGCTGGGACTCCTTACCTTCGGTATGCACCTGCAGCCTCCATTGCTCCCTCCCCCCTCTCTCTCACACTCTTTCTTTCTCTCTCGCTTCTCCTACCAGCGAATGCGTCCAGTTGCTGGTGGAACATCAGCACGCCATTTTTCCGGGAGCCAAGCAAAAAAGTACCCATCATAAGAGCACACACTGACAGAGGTGGCAAAGAACTCGTCTGTGAGTGAAAACGCGGTGTGGGTTAGGAAAACATGGCTTGAAAAGCTGAAGGAAGAGAGCAGCAGAATGTGTGTATGGGAAAATGGCGGATGTTGGATGAATAGACGACAGTGGCGGGAGGGGGGTCTCTCTTTTCTCTTCTTTCTCCGTCTCCACCAACCTATAAGTCAGTCTGCTTTACGTTCCTCGACTAACGCGAGTTCCGACGACTTTGCAGCCAACTTCACGCTGCATTTTCTTCACGAGATGCTTCCTTCATCACGTACCAGCTAGAAAGCGCCGTCCTCCCAAACGGTGAATTTACCGCCCTCTTCGGTTGAAGGAGCGAAATGTTTCACGGGTTCAATCTTACGGGAGCAAAACACTTCCTCGAACTTCACGTGACCTCTGTCGCCTCATCCCAATCCTTTTATCCGAGGCTCTCCTCCTCACTAATCCTTCCCTTGCTCCTACTGGTAAATAGTTGCCGAAGATTATACATGCCAAATAGTAATACGTAATATGCTTCTCGCACATTGCCACGCTCGCTGCGAATTCCAATTCGGTATGATGAAGAAGCGGCTCAAATTGGGAAAGTGCGCGTGACGTGAATTCGCGAAATTACGATTAGACGTGAAATGTGAGGAGCTCGTGGAGTGAATTTCGGACGATTGACTTCTCTCGGAGGTTACGGGTTGAGGCGTGTCGGTGATGGTGGATGGAAAGCTTGAAATTTCGTCACGTCGAAGTTGCCACCTAGAAGTTACAACAGACTTTCCAAAACGCTGTCATCTACGAGATGTTTCGGATCTCGCTCCGTCCTAATCCCTAACGTGGCCATCGACGTGCGAGAAGTCAACTTGGAACGTGGGAACGGAATGGTCTGGTTGTAAACTTAGCTCGCCAACGGTGCAGAGCCATCCGAGTTCACCAAAAGACTTGGAACGTTTCCAGCTAAGATTCGCCAACCAACATTTTGCGGTAGACCCTGACGATGAATGTACTCATGCTTGGCGAGTAAGAATCCTGGCTTGATGCAAACAAACCGATTATCTCTGACGATGACGGTGTATCGCGTCGTTGTCAGATTGAACGATTGCCGGAAACTACCAACGCATCGGGCAACGTCCATCAATTCCAAATAGCGAAGTCAAATCAATCGCTGATTATCACGAATATCGAAGGAAGTTGTAGATGTGCGGTAAATTCGTTATCAAGAGTCCACCATCGGAAGTTTGGATAGGGACGAAGAGGATTCCGGGATGATCCACGGGAGGAAGCATCTCCGGGTCTCACGGGCTGTACAAACATAGTCTCCGAGTGAAATCGGCTTACGTCAGCTCGTGTAAATAAAGCTCGGTGGCCACAATACTTGTAGTATCCAGCGAGGACAACGACAGAGGAGTGAGGAGGGCCTTATCGGATGAGGAGGAAAACTAGGACAAGACGACTACCGGAGCTTGAAGGATAGAATTGCTGGAGCATCCTAGCTCGCCGCAATTTCACCGCGACGTCGAAAACCGAACGAACATAGAGAAAGAGACGGGGAGAGAGAGAGAGAGAGCTAGCAAACGAGGATGGAGCTACGAATCACCATTGGATAGCATCGAACTTGGGCTCACTGCAAATGAGAAATGCTCGCGGATCTGTGCCACCTTTTCGGCCAGTTGTCGAATCGATGCGGTGTCTCCAATTTCCGAATGTTTAGCTACGAGCAATGAAAGAAGCTGAACAACAGGAAACCCGATGGCGCGAAAGCAACTCGAGACAGGGACGCTCATTGTTAACTCCTAATTCCTCGCTGACACTTAATCGAGTCATCCGTTGTCACTATGCCGAGCCAGTGTCGGCATTCAATGCTCGGTATCGATTGCAACGGTGGGTGGAATTATGACAAGGGTGAAAGAGGAAGCTAGGCAGGATCTACTGAGAAAAGCAATGTGCTCGTTACACCGAACTTGACCAAGATGTAGATTGGAAAATTGTACCGGATCAGGTTGCTTTCAATTACTTTCATTCTTCAGCTACATCCTTCTATCTTTCTCTGTGTCTCAGTTTCCTTCGAATTCTCTTTCGTCTTACCTCTTGCCGGCAAAGCCACACTTCTCAGATTCCCTCTTCTGGGACGAGCCGAGGCAGCTTTACCGTAGGTATCAATTTTTCTCTCTCACGGCTATTTCACGAAAATACTTTTCATTTCTCATTTTCGTCATTCTCCATTTCCTTCTTGAATACGCTGCGTTATTGGAACTGGAAGACAAGAGCGAAAAACCACGAGACACCACACCCAATATTGATCCGACCAGTCAAGATAATAGGGAGCGTACGATGCGGTACCCTGGATCTATATTGCCTCGAGAGGTCATATTGGAGTTCGTAAGACACTATACTAGCTCTCCAGCGTAGATATCCTTCTCTCGTTGTCCATCGGCTGGCAACGTGGCGACAACGAAAGAAAGTTGGGACTACCGTCACTTATTTTGCGGTGAAAGACACATCTTGGTATATCGACTGGTCAGTCCATATAAAGGAACCCCGAGGCTACATCTGTAGATGTATTCTTCATTCCTCGTTCTCTAGAGTATCGTTTCGTCCCCGTCAAATTTACGTGGGCCAGAAGAGATGGATCGATACGCAGGGTAGGAAAAAGTAAACTTTAAAACGTACATACTCCAAGCACATAGCAGCCTAGGACGAGGAAGATACCCCTTGGGAATACTCATATGTGTACTTGCGGTTATTTACAGATACTCATTTGCATGCAGATATAGAGTTCCCGTCCTGCAAATCGAACCTTCATTTTATTGTACGGTGGCAAATGAATGCAGTTTTGGAACTATTTTCCCAATGGTCCTTGGTAAACAGGTAGCCTGTTTCGCGCCCATCGAACAAGGGCTTATCAGGACCCCGAAAAAACGATGAACCTTCCGTCTCCCTTGGGACCACGTCCATTTCTGAGCGGTTTGCTGTCTATCGCAAAACATTCAGAGTTGCCGATGTCTATTTGCTTATCTGCGGTGCATCCACTCCTTATTCATACATACCAGAGCTTGGCGATTTGAAAATAATAAAAAAAGTTGACCTCGGGCACCGACCGATCGATTCCTGGTCCAGGCCTCGAACATTCCGCAAGCTCCAGAATAGTTTCGTTTACGCAGCTTTTAATATACATGTACCTCGTGATGTAGTCCGATGCAGGTCGAGCGTTTGAAGAACCGTCACCAATGAGAGAAAACCAAAGCGACAGCGGATAAGTCTATTGAGTTACATTGAGGTAGCTGATGTTTCGACAACGAGATTGGCAAAGTCCTGGAAGAAAAATCTGTTAGCACAGATACGAAAGCCAGGATATTAAACCGAGTTTCCTCGGTTGGTGCTTTCACTCCACATGTCTTTCCCAAATCCTCTTATTTTCTTTCATCTCAATCACATCTTATAAAACTACAATGTATCTCGCTCCTTTTTATCTCCTCTTTTCTCGTTCTTCCTTGCCTCCCGTCCACTCCCATTCGCGCGTTTCGTTCAATCCTTTTCCTTGCTACTCGATTTATCCGTCCCCCAGCCTAGCCGGCTTTGGCTCACAGTGCGACAAAGAAAAAAAAAGAGAGAAGACCACCGTAGCAAGATAGGTTGGACGTATATACCCGGGCGAAAGAACTTGGATGCTGAGCCAGTCTGTTGCCGTTACTTCGGTGGGTCGTGCTTTGCGAGTGATGAAAAGAGTGACACGGGAGAGAATGGCAAGGGCGAAGAAAGAGAGACAGAGGGTAAGAACAGCGAAGCAAACATCAAGAGCAAAGGAAAAAGGGCTAGAGACTGTGAGAGCCGGGGTAAAAGTAGGATGAAAGAAGTACGATGAGGATCGTAGCCGGACGTGAACGCAAAACGAACAAGTAGTCATGATACGTAGAGCCCGGTAACTGGAACACCACCCGTTGGTGGGCAGAGTTAGCTAGCTCTTTGACACGGAGGAGTGTGCGATGCGACTTTGTGTCCGCTGATGATGGTGTGCGCGAACAAACGTGCAGGCGAAATCGAGTGGTGGCGGACCGATGTGTTGGTGGACAAAACCTTCCTCACGATGGAACACTCGAAGCTATGCACCATCGTATATTCTGCTCGAACCACAGACGAGTGCACACACGCACACTTGGCGATGGTGTAGCATACAAAATTGCGGAGTCTCAACGTGGCAACGAAAGACCGAGACGTATCTGGGGGGAACATAGAAGCAGACTCTGTTCGTCGCAAGTTCAGAACGAAGGGACTAGCAGCGTAGCAAAGATTTATCGAGGCGCGAGTAGCGGAGTGGTAGGTGAGTCGAGAAGTTCTCGGCGCCGCTGGTGGGCTTTCTTCCTTCTTTCTCAACCCCTCAGCGCTGCATGATGATAGTGGTGGTGGTATTCGCTGGTGGTTGTGATCGTGTGACCATCGCGAAAATAAAGCGTCACACTGCAGCCGCTAGGATCACTGTCCTTCCTTTCATTCGCTTGGCTAGAGAAAGAGTGGAATGGTGGCGAATGGACAGAGACGGATAGAAGTTGGAGGTGGCAGTTGTGCCACCGGTGTGCGGCTCGCCCGACCGACCTGAGGGAGATAACGATGCGAGGCACTCGCGCGCTCCAGCACTCATGCCCGCCAGGATTCTCCGAGATTAAGCTAACCCCTACGAGCAAGCGAGCACACGATAAGGATTCGGGAGAAGGTCCTGGTATTCCGATAAACCTAGAGACCCTACCAACTCTACTGCCCCGCCCCGACCATCCATCCATCCGAACGTCCGTCACTCCGCTGTCCGTCCAACTTTGGTGTCGTCCTCTCGCTCCAGCAACACCCGCGGGAACGGCGATCGCCACCATGACAGTGCTGGATGAACGAGACGACGAGCAGTGGGAGACGGCTAAGGACGTCCCATTTGGAATGACAGTTACAGCAGCCCCGGCCTGCCCGGAGAGATGACTTAGCCAGCTGTCGTGGCGGGCAGATTGGAACTAGGAGTATCACATCAGTTGGCCGTCGAGTTGGGGACCACCGGACGCAACCTCCGCGGGTGTTTAGGAGCTAAAGAACGTTTCTTACAGGAATATTGAGACATTCGGATTAACCAGCACCCGTTTTTCCAAACGAGATCTCATCAGCCATCCGTCTTGCCATGACCTAACGAGCTTTTCACTTCAGCAACTCGTACAAGCATTTTCCTAGGAACGGAAAAAGATTTGAGGCCAGTTTAATTTACGAGCGGATCCCAAATGGGGCTATCATTTGACGATGATGGGACATTGGCACTCGAGGCATTCGTCGACTGTTGAATGGTCATGAAGGAAATTTATTCTGCCGATTTGGTTTTTACCACTGCATTAATGTGATATTTCCCCAGTTCCGGTGAGGACTAAGATTTCTTTTCAGACTGCTACCTCTCATGGAAACGTTATCCAACGTAAGGATCTCTTCCTCATCGGAAGCAGACCATTTTGTCACCCCCTTTGCACGGAAATCTTTGGGCAGCTTGTTGATGAAGTTTTTAAGATCTGAAAGTCTCGATGTTACATTCTAAGTACCTGATTGTCAGGATAAGACGCTCGCATCATGAGTAAGAAGGGAAAGGGCATCGTTGAGGAGAACTATCCTGATGATATGACCGGTAGCGATGCCAGACTAAAGCGATCGAAGAGAAGGACCGCGGAGAGTAGTTGAGTCAACTAATCTAAGTTGCTTAGACTTCGAAGAGGTGGGCGGGACATCTTTTACAGCTTTCTCCGACGGAATCTCTCTTATGGTGTACGCCCATTCTCTCCAAGCTACTTGTTCTTGTGTGAGAATGAGAGAAATGGAAAATGAGAGCACACGGGAGAGGATGCGCAAGGTGAAACTTGTTCTTCGTGAGCTGAGCGGGCTCTAGACTCGTAACAATCGAGATAAAGTAGAGGTTCAGCATATTTGCCATTGAAGTATATTTAATACGTACTATCGGTGATAATGAGCAGTGCAATAAGACGAGTTCAACGGAAATATGCAAAATGCATACGCAATTGGGCTTATCAAAGGAAGTCAGCATTACGGCCATGCTGTGTGAGGATGGTGAAAATTTCCCGCTGACTTATTCTCCAGGAACCATTCTCAAAGACGTGTACCCAAGCGGTGCATACTTTATAAACCGAGTATTTCGAACTTGGCCGGGTCGTCATGGACTTTCATCGGAATACTTGAGCCGAGGTATGAAGCGAATCACTCGGAAGGCCTATATGTTACGAGGATAAAGTTCATCCTTCAAGATTCTACCGTTTCTCCGAACTGATGATGGAGGAGGTGCAACGAAAGATGAGGTCTTCGCGCGGCAACAGACCGCTATGCTACTTCCAGTGATGGTGGAAGGAAGAGAACAGATTGAGGGAGGAAGAAGGTGGATGGATAAGGGGAAGAGTTGCCGAGGGGACCGATATAACTTCTTGCTACGAATCGAGTTAGTGTTTCCTCCGATTTAATTGGCTGACTGGTTGGCTGGCTGACTGCTGCTCCTACTTGTGATACACACTCTCGGAGCAGCTTCTCACTGGCAGCACGAAAGCTTCCCAAGTCCTGCACTAGATGTTGTACTCGATGCTTGGAATGAGCTCTTCAACCGAGTTAACCCTCCCGTCGCTTTGATGTCGTTCGGCCGTCAGCGCGAGTTAAATATCCCTATGAATTTACCAACGCTTCTTCCTCGCCATTGCCAGCGAAAACTTCTTTCCCTAATAATCCGAACGCGATTCTCCTTTTCAATTGATCCGATGCAGCAACGTTGCTCCGATTGGTCGCGCGAAAATGAACTCCCTCGAAGAGACAACATATCGTTCATCCTTCACTTTCAGACTCCAAGGTTCGTTCTCTCAAGGCGAAGAATGAAAATGGAAAACAGCGTGGCGATTTTCGGCTTGGGAACAATCGTCGATCTATCCGAAACGGCCTGGTAGTGGAAACCCAAAATCGCTGAGCGCTTATCCTCCGTATGCTCTTCGCAGGCTCAGTATAGCGGAAACTACACCGGCAACTTGGAGTACCGTGCAGCAGCAACTGCCGCGCGTCTGTCTTTTGCGGAGAGTATGTCGGTAGGAGGTGAACACCCGACACCGTTGTTAACTGGTTGGGAAACTAAGTTAACGTTTCTTACGTGGTAATTGGTTTCCCCACGGCACTAGCTGCTATCACTACCCTAGTATACACTCTCAGCCTCCGTCCCTTTGCGCCGCGAAATTGCATACCTAGAGCTGCGGCAAGAGGGAACGCCCCGCACGACATTGTATCCACTGTTATGCCAGTTATCTCGAGGCGTCGTTTTGATTGTACCTCGTCCGAGGAAACTGCTCGATGTCTCTGCGATGCTTCAGTGTCACACGACGAGATGGTAGACAGGATGGAATAGATAGTCTCCGAAGGGATCGATAAACAAGTGCACCAAGTGCTGCTAGCCAACCACCAATGACGTAGATAATATTGGCTCATGAATACCCAAGGTTTCCTGCAACATCGCACAATTGCCATTGAAGGCATCAGAGACCAAGCGACATCTAATTCTGGCATGTTTGCTGGCTAGCTTCATCACAATGCAGCAGAAGTCGACTGCACTTGAGTTCATTTTCGCTTCTATCGTTCTACATCACTGCGCCAAAGTTGTCAAATGTAAGCGAGAAGTTTAAAAGAGTTGATGGATTTTGATCGTAGTAGATGTGGTATCAGTAATCACTCTCGGCACTGTGACAGTTGATGCTGCGAAAAGTTTCTCTCGGTACTGCCAGTTGGTATTTTCGTTGTACCCTTGAGCTGACTAGGTTTTCTATTTGAACAACCGAAGCTCCACCCTACCAGTTACTGATTATCCAAAAAACTACGGTTTTAAAAACTGCCTGTGGACTCATTTTGCCGTGCTTGGTGGTGAATTGCTGTAGGATTGCACTATCATAAGAGGAATTTTCATTTCGTACAAATTCGATAACGTATGTATGTACAGCTGCAGGTATGGTTGCGGACACAACGAACCCTATATGTTACAGACTACCTAATGCATTCCATTTTGTAACCTAATCTGATCTTACGTGATAATGAAAAGTGTAAAACGAGACACGTTTGGTTACTGTTCATTTTTTGTATATTCACGTATGTACATTGCTGACGAATGTTGCTCGTTGAACTATTCTACAGTATGAGATAAAGCTTTGGTTCAATGCGTTCAGTTGGAATCCTTGGAGCACCGCTGCAACGATCACCGTATTTGGAGTAGTTATTGGACGCTGCAGCGTAGCTACTTCGAAAGGATAATACGAACCGCTGGCTCGGTTGATGTATGACGTCCGGTGGGCTTTAAAGTTCGAAAGTTGACCATGGTCTGCCGTCTAGCCACTCTCACTCGAAACCGTGCCACTCGTACAGCGATGCACTGCTACAGCGTTTGTCCGATTCGCTGGCCAGGATGAAAAACGCATCCGAGGTCCTTCAAGGAGAGAGGTTACGACTTGAATGACCGCTATTCGATAGTTCGGGTTATTTTTCAACGACTGCTTCACCGCAGCGTTGGATCGGTATCTAGTTTGAATTATTTCGACTCTTGATCTTGTAAAGTTCCAACTTCGTATCCAGCTGTGAAAATTGATCCGGTCGTATTCACAGCAGTTAAGCGGGCCACTTTTTATTCTTCGCTTGAATGTCTCGAGCAAGGTCGCAGTCGATGCAAACTCTATAGGTGATCGTGGATTTTTTAGTCCTGCGAGACTTCTTTCTCTTCCCTGTAGGAACGTTCGGCGCCATCTGCCTCCATATACGGAGCTAGGCGCACACGCATATACACCAACACACTGGATTAAAAAAATCATTGTGTCGTATCCATGATTCGGAAGAGGGAGAATCCCCGGCACGGAAACATTCGCCGCGGGGAGCTCGTACAACTGCGCCACTCGTTATCGTTTGCGAACGAGTGCGATTGGATTTCCATGTAAAATTGCAGCTCCGCATTTGGTCGGGGGAGCCAGGCCACCCAAGGCGCGTCTCGTTTTCATGCGCCACTAGCTCATGCTTCATTGTTACCCAAAGCCAACTTTCTCACTGCTATAACCTCCCACTTTTATCATAAATCCTCGGCTGACTGGAGCGCTGCGTCAATGTTTCATGGGGATGTTGAATCATCTCTCATATTCCACCTACTGCCCATTCTCCTATGTGCACATTATACAAGACCCCATTAAAGACAGGAAAGACATGCTATTGATTTGGAGCCTGGTAGCACTAGGCTTGCGACCTCGAACTTGATCGCACCAGGCCATTGACCTGGAACTTGGTAGCACCAGGCTATTGACCTGGAACTTGGTTGTGCCAGGCTATTGACCTCGAAGTTGGTAGCAGCAAGCAATTGTCTGGGAACTTAGTGGCACCAGGTTATTGACATGCAGCTAAGTAGCACCGAGCTATTGACCTGGAACTTGGTGACACCAGGCTATTCGACTGGAAATTGGTTGTCCCAATCTATAAACCTGGAACTTGGAAGCACCAGGTCATTAACTTGGAACATGGTAGCACCAGGCTATTGACCTGGAACTCGGCAACACCAGGCTATTGACCTGAAACATGATAGCACCAGGCTATCGACCTGGAACTTGGTAGCACCAGGCTATTGATCAGGAACTCCGTATTCCTCGTTGATCCTACTTAATACCGCAAGAATTCATCTCGTTCGCTGTAATTTCCGTGGCGAGCGTGATTCTCCTGCGGTATCCGAAAAAAATCAAAGAACTCCGTTCTGACGAAAATTCACCTAGAAAGCGAGAGGCAGAGTGAACAAGGCGAAACGAGCGGCGAGATCCCCTCGTCCGTTTTGGTCTCTCGGCTAGCTACGGCGATACGCCGCAGCGAACTCATTTGTGCAACGTCAGGCGCACACCACGTACGGGGAGCTCGGTGATGGGGGTATAGCAGTAGCAAAGCGTAGTGACGGTGGCGTCGGTTGAAGAGCTCCAGCCCCAGAACGAGCGAATTTAATTTCTGGGTAACGTTACACCTTGGAAGAGAGATCCCGCGAGAGACGGAGCGAGAGAGAAGGAGAAAGAGAAATCGCTCCCGCATCGCCATTGTGCACCTCTGGCAACGAGCGAGAGAGACCAGACACTCGATCGCAGGACTCCATTTGCGGTTTAGCATAATGGGAACCCAACGCGGCCGTCGCCTGAGGGCCACCCATCCTACGTATAGCCCGGACCGGGCTCTGCTCTCATCTACCCGCTGGGACTTCACTGTCACCATCCCCTTACCCGTATACCACTAACTGAGCTCGTGGCCTATCAAGACGTACAAGTAAGCCGGATCGCCACCCATCTCATTGTTTGTCACTGACGAATGTATCACCGAATCAACAAAAAATCGCCAAGCTCCAACCGTGAGATTAAGAACTAAACATTGAAATCCATCCCTCTGCATGCTCTTGTCCTCGTCAAAAGACGCGGCACCGAAGGCAAGACTTCGGAATATCACCGGCGTGGAAAAACAAAGCTGCAAATACCCGCTTTTTATCCCGGTAGATCAACGCAATCCAGGGTTGCTGTCATAACAATCGTCAAATCTGCTTATCAGTTCCGACATGCCAATCAAATGACTGGTAGCGTTGAGGAAGGGAGGATAAGGGAGGGTCCTCAATAGTTAATCTTTCAAAGATACTGCCATGGCAACTCAATGTACAAGCATAGGAACAACGGTGAGATCAATTCCAACAAAACGCTCTATATCTTTCTTTTTCCTGATTTTTTCCAGGCCAACCAATCAGCTATGAGAGGAGTGGGCTAGGAGAGAGGACAGAAGTCGCCCCGGTGCGACACCAAAGGCGGCTGGATTTTACCGGCAATATGCCTCGGTCCACGAGAAAGATACGATCGAACCTATTGGTTCTGCTACTCGTGGTCGCGAGTGGTTGCAGTCGAGGCTTCAGTTCGCGGCAAACAGGTAAGAGCCTTCGAACATTTGATCCATCTGCCGATTTCATCGTCCACCCATCCAAAATTATGATCAGCTTGTCGAGAGCAAGTGAGTAGCTCCGTCCAATCGTTGCGTGCCAGGGTCGATCATAAAATCCGAATCGAGGTCACCGGAACAGTGGAGAGGTTTGAAGAGTGTCGAGGCGACAAAGTGCCAGATGCTAATCGATCACGGCGATCGTTTACCCACGGTAGCCCATTGGGAATAAAAATGACGTGGATAAAGAGCACTTGGCTCCCCGACAGTGGAAGATCTCGTGCACAATGCGTGTCGTAAATCGCAGAGAGGCGCCTTCGAACACGGCTAGCCCGTGGCTCTCGAATGGTAATTGGGCCGAAAGTTATGCGAGACTGGAAAGCCCGTGGGCGCTCAGTGTGGATAGTGAGTCCAAGGGTAGCTGGTAGGTGGAGAGGCCGTGTACGAATACATTGGTAGGGTCGAGACGAACCGCGAGCTCTAATCGTGAAGCAAATAAGATTATCTGATCGAATTTTAATGCGGGTGTTGCGTGATGCATGCGGCCAGTGTTGAGGAACAGCCCCCCCCCCCCCGCAACAAGCCAACAGACGAGATGGAGCGAAACGAGGGTAATTTAGAGTACAGGGTGTAGAGGCACTACCGGTTGACCCTCGGCTCGATTCGCTGCCAGCAAGACTCATAACCACCTTGTATTATTTATACTGTGGCACTCTCAAGACGTGCCGCAAGAGACGCCGGAAAGGCAAAGAGAGCGTGGAAGGAGATAACGTGTTTTAGACCCTCTCCAGTCCCTCGGCGCGCCTCCTCGACTGAAGACCACCAGGTTGGTGGTAGCAGCCATGGGAACGGCGACGTAACCAATGACGCCACGGGAGCTGTAATCTCGAACGGCAAATTTACAACGTATAAACACGCCGTCCCAGTTATCTCGCCCGAGCTTCGAGGCTCTCATTGCTCTTTATTACACGAAGCCACCCCGAGGGAGGTGGCCACCTCCGCCCGCCCGCTAGCTATCGTGCTACCTGTACTCCTGGCACTCTTCATTTAGCCCCCATGCGAGTGGGCAAATCTGGGCGGACATGCTCACGGATCACCTGCTTTCACCTCTTCGTATACCTACGGCTGGTAGCCTTTGGTAGTACGATTCCAGACAGTTGTTCCAGCGCGCTTTCATCCAACCACGACGTCCTACAATTCCGGACGACCGCATAGCGTTCCATATTTAAAGCCAGTGGCATTCGAGGCCTCCGGCTTTGCATCGACACACCGATGACGAGGATCTGGATGGGTGAGTATGCGAAACTAGTTGAGTAGGCCGAGCCCTATATTCAGCCTGAAGAGAGGGAGAGCGTATGGGTTGATACGGAGTTTCGTAGTGACACGAGCTGGCAACAGTTACCGTCAATGACACGGCCAGGCCAGAATAGGATACAAGTTTCAAGACAAATGGTCTCGCATACTTAGCGAGCACTTGACTGTGACAAACTGCCGTAGGCATGCCATCCCGTCCATCTTCCACCTTCCGTCCTTCACGGCCAACCTCTATCCTGATCCTCTTCCAACCTGCAGCTCTTCATCCACCCCCTTGATGTCGCTCCGAGGAATGCTCCGGAACCGGAAGCGGCCTCCTTACCTTCTCCATCTCGAGCTGCCTTGACCTCGGAATGGAACGTTTGATGCAACGGCAGATGGAAACGAGAGTGGGAGGCGGTAGGGAAGCAGCATGAGTTAGTAATGATGGATGCGAACATTCGTGGCTTCCCCATTAGCTTAGTATCAATCATCGGCTCTGAATATCTAGCCTTTAGGTTTGATTAGCCAAGTGGACATTAAATCAAAGCTTGTCGCGGTCGTCTTTCATGACGCTGATCCGACGTTACATTTTTTTTACCCCATCACGACGACTCGCCAACTGGAAACTTCGGCACGCGACGATCCCGCTATAACGTGACTCCACGTTTCCGTTGCACGACTATACCGTTTTTGTTTTTGAAGTCAGGTCGATGCGAAATGCCTTGTCATTGTTTGCTCCTTTTTGGCATGGCGGCTCGATTGAAGATAGCCGAGCACGTACGCGACGCGACGGACGCAACGCGGGGGCCGGGCGAGACGAGGACGGTCGATTAATAAAGCTTTTGTGGAGTACGCGAGCGAATTTACCGAACCGCGCATATCGCTGAAATGTCGGTCAGACCTCTCGTGCGGTTATCGGTTTGCCAATCAACGACTAGCGGCTTAATTGAGAAATAGAAACGTCAAAATATCAAGTTACGCTTGGCCTTTTGGGCGGTTGCTTTTTTATTGACCGCCGAAACGGTTCTCTCACGTGTGCGGGCGCTTTGACGACAGGTCGTGTCAGCAACGTTACGAGGAATCGACGATTTTAGATTCTTGAGGCAAAAGGTCGAGACGGCGACTCACTAGCATTCGCTTAGTGCCTTTCAAGCAGTGTAAGAAATTTTGTCCGTTTCACACGAAATAACAGCACCCTCAAGGAGCCTAGATGTGCCGTCACAAGTGTAACGCTAAACGGCACTACCAAGTTACTAAAGTCCTGCTGATTTATTGGCCACCCATGAAATGTCGTAAGGCTTCTCAGTGGCTACGAGAACACTAAAGAGGCTCGATAAAAATTTTTGCACCGCTCGATCATGCCTATCTCGCCGGAAAAGAATCGTCACGGAAGTTGGCACAGCGCGTAGCTCAGCACGAGTCGACATGATCCTCCTGGTGGTTTTGGGAGCACGAGAAAACCGCGGTGGTGGCCCACGTGATTTTCGTAGGTCTACGGGCAGTGGGGGGGGGGGGGGCGATGGTACGAGAGCTGAGGTAGCCGCAACCAATTCAAATTCACATTACCGCGTACTGCTGCGGGAAAGCCGCTTTGATATTGGAACCCAATCTCATGTATAGTCACAGCGTCCTCCACTGCCGCACTGGTATCGTTAATACGGGTAATTCCGCGTTATTAGGTTGAACCGCATTAAGTTTCCGGCTTATTAGGTAGACAGAGGGAGAGGACGCGAGTGGAAGGGAGAAGGATAGACACGGGGGAGGAATACGAGCATAGGAAAGACAGGATCAAGGTCCACATAGGAATAGCCAGAAGGTTCACGATGTGGAGAGTTATGCCCTAGATACAATATACGTATTACATGACCAGATTCGCCTGAAAGTCTGAAGCTCTTTGTTCCACTTCCATTTAATTACTATAAATTATAACGCTGCTAGGATAATACAACTTTCTATCACTCTCTCTTTCTCTCGCTGCTCGGTAAGGACAGTAAAATATACGACCATGTAATGTTCCACCCTCAAACGTGTGTAACGGGCCATCCCCCCCCTCGCACGTAAAATACACATCTATGTATGGAGAGCTGGAGAACTCGGCGTACACCATAGTTTCGTGACATGGAACCTTTCATGTGAGAGTTGAACGTCTCACTGTCGCCGCAGAAGCGGTTCGGAGGAACCGGGTCGAGATGAAAGTTAGGAGGAATATGTATACATGGTATCGTAAATATATGAAAGAAAGATGAGCGAGAGGGCGAGCAAAGTGTGTATTTATATCGAGGCAAAAAAGCTCTTCAATTTTATGATATGTGTCGAAGCAAAAGTGTCCTCATATACCTCTTCTCCACGTACTCTTTCGTTGCCGTCTTCATTCTCATCTTCCTCATCACATTCTCCAACTTCTTCATCTTCTTCTTCCACGACGTTGCTCCACAGACGAGAATCATTCCTGTCCATGAACCGTGGGCGCTTATTCAACATTTCGGTGTGGCCGCCTAAGTGCATCGTAAAAGTTACGGTTGAGCGTGCGGAGCCTACGCCTCCCTTGGTGCTGTGCCCTCAACATTGCGCTGTCTTATACTCAGCCCACACATGCCTTCGCCAACGGATGAAACTTACTCGGTGATAATCCCTCTCTGTTCTCTCGGCGCTCGCTCTTCCATGCCCCCATCCTGCCGGAAAAACGAACTGGTAGTCTCGAGTCCTAGCTCGATGCGCCTACAGTCATACCGTTCTAACATCTTACGGAAGCACTCTTATCCTGGCCCTTCAAACTTTATGAACATCCGAAGGGAGTCTTTTTTCGTTTCATTATCCTGAATCACTCGTGGATAAACTCTTTCCCAAGTGAACTCGAGCCGCTGATCTTTGGCACTCTGGCAATTGAGAACGCTGAATGAACACTACCCCAACGATGATCTCTATGGTACATACGGTAATGGAGATTCGGGTGGACGAGAGACTGGAAAAACTTGGGAGGTGAATCGTTGTTGGGACTTTTTTCCCACTTCATAGGATTTTTGATCGGACGAAACGTCGTTGAAGGTAATGAGGTCCAGTGAGTTCGAGTTTCAGGGCTCCTCAAGACCGGTGAGTAGGGCTTATGACGTATGATTGGCTCTTGATACAAGAATCGTACTTTAGGTGGAGGATAAAGAGCTCCCAGTTTCGGGTCCTTCTAACTCTCGCAAGCAATCATGATGATTACCTGCATTTGATCCAAGAATTATTCTCTGAGTGTCATTTGAGATACGTCCAGTGTCGGGTCTCCCTAACTTTAAAAGTAAATTTTTTATTAGCTCCATCGGGTTCGAGAATTATGTTTTGGCTGTAGGGAAATGGAATTCTAGTTTCGGGTTTCTTTAACTCTCACAAGCAATGATCATGATTTATGATTAGCAGCATCTGATCGGCGAATCCTTTTCTAAGCACCATGTAAGAAACTGACGGTTCTGGGTCTGTCTAACACTGATAGTAAACGATCATGGCTTATGGTTAGCTACATCTGATTCTAGGACCATTGACCTAGTGTTATATGAAGAATTTGCCGATTTGGCTTTGCCTAAATCTCATAGCCGATGATAATGTTTTATGATTAACTGCATCGAATTCAAGATTCACGTTCTGGCCGTAGGATAAAGAAATTTCAGTTTCGAGTTTCCCCATCTCTTACAATCCATGATCATGATTTATGATTAGCTGCATCTGGTCCATGTATGTACAAGTGTCATATGAGGAACATCCAGTTCTGGCTCCATCTAACTCTGACAGTTAATGTTCATGATCAGCTGCATCTGGTTCAAGAATCATTGACTTAGGGTGATGTGAGGAAGTTCCAGTTATAGGTCGCCTTGACTCCAACAATAAATTATTATGGCTTATGATTAGCTGCATATTAGGAAGCTTCAGCTGTGAGTCGCTCCAACTCTAATTAACGATCATAGCTTGTGATCAGCTACGTCTGATCCGAAAATTGTCTTCTCGGTATGGTATGAGGAAATTCCACTCTCCGGTCTCCTAAACTCTGATCATCAATTATCATCTTTTGTGATTAGCGGCATCTGTTCCAAGAATGCAACATCCAAATGGAAGCCGTCTCCAAATATATTTCATCGACGTAGCTAGAGGCAGCAATTCGAATTGTTTTTTCTGTTGTGCTGTTTTATTGCAAAGTGTGACTATATATCGAATCTATGCGTCAGATTAGGACGACGTCGAAATCACATTATAGCGGTACAAACGCGGCGCGGAACGAACGAAGTTGCCCGCTTTTTTGGCAACCTACGAGTATCGAAATACAATTATAGTTTTGCGGGCGTAGATACGGTGAAACAATGTCGACATCGCGTGACTCGTCGTGCTTTCGGACGGCCTATTCTTGCTCCAGACACAGCACTCAGTAGACTGATGAGTGGATTGAAAAACGCCCACTGAAATCTACAATGATCATGACCTAAAATCTAAAATAGCTTGCACGTGAACAAAGGCGGAAGCTTTAGAACTTTCTATATCTTTTTGAACAGCGTACATTTATAATGAAGGTGACAAAATGAAAGAAAAAATTGAATTTGTATGAAAATTTGAATGGTCAAAAAACTTTGCGAACTCGTGTTTAGGGCTTGTACAGTTTTTAGGCTAGATTTTTCCCAGTAAATAGTTTTGAATTATTACTTTTAGGGTTGTCGGGCGAGGATGCGTTTTCGGGTTGCCGAGCGAAAACCCTTTTGAAGCTCTGCCCCTAGAACCCTCGTGGGTGTTCCGCAACTAGGACCCTTTTTAGGGTTACATATCTAGAGCCCTTTTTAGGGGTTTTGTAACTAAGGCCCTTTTAAAAGTTCTGCAGCTACAAACGTTTTAGCGTTCGCAGCTAGGTCCCTTTTAAGGGTCAGCAGCTAACACCCTTTTCAGGCTTCCGTAGCTAGAATCGTCTTTCGGACTCTGTAACTAGAACCCGTCTCAGGGTCCCATTGCTAGGACCCTTTTTAGGGTCCGGCGGTTAGAACCCTTTCTAGGGCCCGATGCCTAAAACCCTTTTTAGGGCTTTCAAGCTGAAACCCCTTTTAGGGCTTGCAAAATGAAACCCTCTTTAGGGCTTGCAAGCTGAAACCCTTTCTAGGGCTTGCAAGCTAAAACCCTTTTTAGGCTTTTCAAGCTGAAACCCTTTTTAGGGCTTTCAAGCTGAAACCCTTTTTAGGGCTTGCAAGCTGAAACTGTTTTTAGGGCTTGCAAACTGAAACCCTCTTTAGGGCTGGAAAACTGAAACCCTTTTTAGGGCTTGCGAGCTGAAACCCTTTTTAGGGCTTGCAAGCTGAAACCCTTTTTAGGCCTTTCAGGCTGAAACCCTTTTTAGGGCTTTCAAGCTGAAACCCTTTTTAGGGCTTGCAAGCTGAAACTGTTTTAGGGCTTGAAAACTGGAACCCTCTTTAGGGCTGGCAAACTGAAACCCTTTTTAGGGCTTGCGAGCTGAAACCCTTTTTAGGGCCTGCAAGCTGAAACCCTTTTTTGGGCTTGCAAGCTGAACCCCTTTTTTAAAGCTTTACAGCTGCAATCCCACATACGTACAGGTGTTTCACGTTTATTGCCTATACCCATACAGACGTTTCGGATTCCCCGAGGACTACCAAGTGTGTCTGGAGTATCGGACTGTACGTTAAAGCTTCCGATTCTGCTATCCAGGCTTTTCTATACCTTGTTGTATCATCGAAACTGCGGCCTCATTTCTGTATCTGCCTCGCACCCGTATCGTCCAGCTTTCGGCCAAGGGCTTTTCGACCCCCCCTCCATGGTACACCCGTTTTTTATATCCGTCCGTTTTATTGCGTCACACGCTCGCGAGATGGATCGTTATGAAAGGCTTCTGACGGAACGCGGCGCAGTCCCACTGAACACACACGAACGCATAAAGTGCAGAGGAAGGGTGAGGGTCGAATTGAGAGGAAGGGCAGCGGGCGCGGTATACAAAGGAGGAGAGGGTATGGACTAGGGGTGAATCGGAGAGGCTCGCTTTGAATTTCGTCGTGCAAACAATTTTTGCAGATTCCCTCGACAAATTGGAGTGACCGCGATATCATTTCTTTTTCAGTTTTTCATTTCAAGCAATCTTTCCGTCCATCGACGTCCTCTCTTTTACGCCCTTCGCCTTTTCATAACGACATACATATATATGTGTTTATATATATATATATATATATATATATATATATATATATATATATATATATATATATATATAATGTTAATACATTTTATTACGTTTTTATAATATTGCACATTTTGGCAGATATTTATAGATATCATTTTTTTTCAAATATAAAATATCACATCCTAAATATATATATTTAGTACTAGATATATACGTATATCTAGATGTGAACATTTTTATATTCATAAAATATAATGATATGTATTAACGTCTGCCTATCCATATACACATCAATATGTGTGTTTACAAGTATTGAAGGCAAAATATATAAATATAGATGTATAGACGATAAATACGAGAAGGTAAATCGACAAATACTTTTTTCAGCCGTCTCTAATTTTTTTTGCCCCGCGGATATTTATAATTAAGGAATTGTGAAAAAAGAACTCTACCACATTATTCCACTAGAAAGATTACCTACCCAAATCTTTCTCGCTCTCCCCCCTTCCCCCGCCCCTAAACTTCAAATTGATTTAGTTAATATAAACGGATTTTTTTTAATTAAAAAATTATAGACTAAGCACCCTTAACAGTATCATTACACGTAGAGATCGAAATTTACAGATTTACAAACGAAGGATATCTCATTGTTTGGGCTGTTTGGATTATACGTTTTTCACGATGACTTAATTTGGTCCCCTGTTCAAAGTTTTTTGGTTCTTATATTTGACATATATATACTGTTGATTAAAAGTAATAAGGAACAGCAAGGCTATTGATGAAAATCGAAAAATTACACAGAACTCATGATTACTCGTCAATTTTGATTTCTTTGTTCATATCTCGCGATATAAACGACAATAACCCAAATTGCTTTCAACGATGATTGCTTTGCATGACGATAACTCAGGGAAAAATTGTCATACAAAGCTCATGAACCGCTTAAATTAAAGAGGAAGAATCGAACTTAAGGAGCTTCAAGGCGAAATTGCTAAAAACATTGTATTTCAGCCCGTGGATCTTTTGAAAGGTAAGCAAAAATGGTGAAATGTTTTTCCCCTCTTTTCTTTAACATAACTCAGAAACGATCGCCGATAAAAATATTGTATTTGTGTTTTGAAAAAGGCCTAGAAAATTAAAAAAGCTGCTTGCATCCTTTAATTTTTGTTACCAGTGTGCATATATTGAAAAATTGATAAACTCAATGAAAAAACGTGTAGATCAATAAATAAATAAATAAACGAAAAAAAAAATATATATATATATATATACATAATTATATTTATTAATTTTTTATTTATCAATCTTTTGATGAATATAGTGGTTGAATGAATTAGAGTGGTTGAAAAAAAAATTAATTTTTCTTTTCGCGCTGCTCAACGGAAAACGTTACTACGTTTTGAAAAAGTAATTCATACCAAATGTGAGAGGTCTAAACATTTTTAGGTAGTGCTCAAAGGACTTTTATTTTTTTTTCGTTTTTTCGTCAATTTTTTTCTTTGTTTGTTTTTTTACTCCAAAACAACATGTTACTCAAAAAAAAAACTCGCATACTTGTTAGACGTTCAGTGATTTAAACACCGTGTTCTTGTTCATCAATTGGTCGATATAATTTTCACAATCGAATTACATATATTGATTCTTAATCTGCAAATACAAATTGTTTATGGTGAAACAAAATATTCAAATAAATATTGTGTACTGTTACAGAAAAAATTCAATCAAGACTTACATTGGATCATGCAATATCATTTTCTACATCGAGATAGAAAAAATTAATTCTCCGATAATCATGAAAAAAGGCGTTTGAGCATTAACTAAAAAAATGTTTGGAACCCTTAAATTGTGCAAAAGTTTCGTTTTCTTAACATTGTTCAATTTTGCGTTGAGAAAAAAAATCGATTTTTTTCTATATATATATATATATGGGTATCGAGAGAAAGAGAGAAGACGAAGGAGCGTTGCCCATTAAAGCCAAGTACGAGGGGGCGTGAGTGTTCGGCTCTCCCTAATGACTTCCTTACGCACGTAATCGTAAAAGTCTCGTTAGTGGTTTTGAGGCAAGTCAGCTGCTGTGGTTCGACGGTTTGCCCACTGTTATTCGTCAGCACACAGTACGTACTATGCGTATTCACCCACACAGACGCACACTTGCAAATTCTACATTTCCTAGCTGCAGTCCCGTCTCTGGAAGTATTCTACATTTTCTCACTATTTATTGGAAACTTACCCTTTCGAATAATAAAGTGCTGCGAGGGTAAAAAAATCAGAGGAAAGACCGTACCGCTCGTAGATCGAGACGAGAGCCTCCTCGAGTGAACGACGACGATAACTGTCAAGTACGACCACGCCGGAATTCTCCATCGAAGCGTAAGGATTATGGCGTAATAGTATTCGTTGTAATTAATATTATTCACGGTTATTTATATCTTTATATAAAATATATTTTATATAAATATATAAATGAATAAATAAATATATAAAGAAATATAAATATAAATAAATAAATAAATATAAGTATATATTTATATAAAAATTTGCAATTCGAATATATCATATTTTATATTTCATGAGCATGAGAAAATTCCAAAAGTGCTTAAAGAATCTTCACATATATACAGGGTGCTAGGAAGGTCGATGCAAAGCCTTAAAGAGATGATGGGCCATCGAAAAAGCTCGTGATTGAAAGGAGGATTTTTGAAAAAATTGACATTTGAATTTTTGATAGAGTTGTAGGAAATATAGTTTAATTTTCCGTACAATTTACAAAATGTAAATTGCAAATGCCTCGTAAAATAGTTGTGATCGAAAAAAAGCTTTCGTTCAAGCACTAGTCAATGCTATTTTTAAGAAATATGCAACGTTTCAATAAGATCGGTGGATTAGTTTTTGAGAAATCGTGTCTACCGACTTCGAAAATAGTGTATTGAGAAAAATGCTATATACATGCGTCACTCCCGGCTGGTCTTTTCCAACGGGGGGAATTCCCAAAGGCTCTCTCTCCCAGACTTTTACTCCGTTTGACTTGAAACTTTGGGAGAAGATTCTAGATATATTGTACTATCAGATAATGAAAATTTAAAAAATAGATTTTTTGAAATTTTCAAACCCACGTAACCCCTTAAGCTAAGATACAATTAAGTTTTCAGTTACCAATTATTGTCTGTTCGAACGTTATGGACGAGTTAGTACCTCTTGTATATGTTTATTACCGTGGTTCAAAAAAAAATTAAATTTTTTTTCGCGGTACTCAACGGAACATGTTACTACGTTATGAGAAAGTAATTCATACGAAATTCCAGACGTCTAAACATTTTTTTAAGGTAGTGCTCGAACGACTTTCAATTTTTTTTTTCGATTTTTCGTCAATTTTTTTTCTTCATTTGTTTTCTTACTCCAAAACAACATATTACTCCAAAAAAAAAACACGCATACTTGTTAGACGTTCATTGATGTAAACACCGTGTTCTTGTTCATCAAGTGGTTGATATAATTTTCACAACCGAATTACGTATATTGATTCTTAACCTGCAAATACGAATTGTTTATGGTAATAAAAAATCTTAAAATGAACATTGTGTATCGTTACAGAAAATAGAACACAGTAGATAAAACAAAAATTAATACTCCGATAATCGTGAAAAAAAAACATGAAAAAGACGTTAGAGCACTAACTAAAAAATTGTTTAGAACCCTCAAATGTTGCAAAACTTTCTTTTTTTAACATACTTCAATTTTCCGTTGAGAAAAAATATTTTTTTCTTAACCACCCTAATATACATACAAAAGAGATTGAAGTTTCCATCAGATTGCATCATTGGAATGCAATGAAAATTAATATCGATGAATTGCTTCAACATCTTTTGACAAATTATGCCCCAAAAAAATTGTTAAAAATTTTTAAGGTACTTGTTTAAAAATGTACAATGTGCATGTGCAAAAAAATATTTTGAATAATAATAAAAATGAAGAAATAGGAATATACATTTTTGTCGAGTATTTCATCCACCTGATCTCTCTCTCTCTCTCTCTCTCTCTCTCTCACTTTAGAGCCACAAGATGTTTATTAATGAACGGGAACACGACGAAGCTGAGAAATAAATTCTCAGCACAAAGCCGCAACTTCCACTTGCACACGATGCTGCGGTGGAACGTGGCGGAGCGCTCCTCTAAAAGAGTGACGTTAAACTCGGTTCTACTTTGGCTGGCAGGTCCTCCAGGCTCCTTGGCTCTCTCGAGAAGGAGGTACAAACACGGGAGAAAGAAGAGTGCAAACACTGCTTTGCAGGGTGGATTGCACTCGCGGATCTTTGACGATACAGCAACTTTATTTATTTTATTTCCCTCCCCCCCTCCCCTCTCGCTTTCTCTGTATTTATATAGCGTCTCAGCGCCCATAAATAAAAATGTGGTAATGGTACGCACGCAAGAGTCATGATGAAGTATAAGGATACAGCGAGAGAGAAACAGCGGGAGGGAGGGAGAAAGTGCTTGATTAACGGGGCTGGAAATCTTTCGGCCCATAAACAAACACGTCAATTTTCAATTTTTTTTTCTCATCATAATATTGTGATGACGAGATCGGGATTTTACACATAATTTATACATAGTCGTGCCAAATCCGATTATTTTTTATCGAACAAAAATGATATGCAAAGGTGTAATTATTATTTAAGCGGGGAGATATCTTCAGACGTGAAAGAAATTGCTGATTTTCATGATTTTTTTTTTAAAGGAAAGATGTCTTTCTCTTTTTCGGGACTTAGGGTATGTTTCATAAATACTTTTGGCTGTTATATGGTATTTCTTTCTTTTTCTTGTTTTTGATGCTCACAAAGGGCAGAGGTATAGCACGGTCTTCTAAACGGGTTGCGGCGGATGTTGACAGACGGCGTGACACGTAGCGTTGGCGGCATTAATCTAACAAAAAACCAACAAAAGTTGCAGTTTTAATACACTCATACGTAGAATATGAACCAAGAAAAAGTGAGAAATGTTGAAAATCGATTAAATGGTAGACGTCGAAACACAATCATTGAATTTTCCGAAAAAAATGGCTACATCTTCCATTTAAAAAATACGTTATTTTTTTTTTATGTCCAAAAACATTTCGGATCGTGTTTCAGATAATAAGATTAGAAAGATTTACATCAAAATTGGTCGATTAGTTTTCTAGCTATACGTGTCACGCCAATTGCGAAAATGAAGTTTAGAAGACTGTGCCATACCACCGCGATTTTTAAAAGTGAATGAAAATAAAATACCACGTAACAGCCAAAAGTGGTAATGAAACGTACCCTAAGTCTCAAAAATGATAACGAAGTATTACCTTTAAAAAAATCATGAAAATCAGCAAATTTTTGTCTCGCTTAAAGGTATCTCCCCCCTTAAGCTCAATGCCGCCGTTGCTGCATGGCCAACTGGAGGAGGTGCTCTTGGCGTTGAGAGTCATTCGAAATAAAAGATACAAAATTTATTTCTAGTATAGTAATAAAAATTTCGTATGACCGGATAGTTTTTTGAAACTGAAAATTACAAAATTGACCAGCTGTAGTAAAATACTTTTGATTTTCGACCAAAAAAAAAAACTGAAAATTTCATAATAATAAATGGATGAAAAAAAATCCGTAATAACAATAGAAGTAAAATTTCAAAAAAATAATAAAATGTTAAAACAATTATAATATTCGTATATTTGTTTAAAATGTCAGACGAAATGAACATAACAATACTAAAATGAATGAAGGATATAATAAATATTCAGCCAAGAATATTACACAATAGACAATACAATAAAAATTTTATGCAACAAATGATGAAAAAATGTCAATAAACGCTGTAATAAACAATACCTACACGAAAAACCGTCACCAATAATGAGACAAAAAAAATGTTTTTTTTTTTCAGAACTCCAAGCTCCTTACCCCTTTGTAAAGCGGGGAAGACAGTTTTTTTTCTTCACCTCCTCGACGATGCTTGCTACGCCGCGTTGATGAGAAACGTGAGCTGCAGCATAATCAAAAATTCATTTTCGTGCGATACTCCATCGAAGCTTTGATGCACCCGAAACCCCTTAAATTTTCATTCCGAAAAGGCAGAGCAAGTTAACCCCCTTCATAGTTTGATACGCAACTTTTTACGCGTCGTCGTAGAGGCTCGTGTACCAATAGCTGCGCGTTGCGAGTATACGTGCGAGCGGTGTTTGAATGGAGCGCGAGATGCGAAAGTTCGATTGCACGATACGAGCCAAGTGTATCAAGAAGCCAATGTCGTTACGATGAAGATACTCTAAGTGTCTTATGTAAGGGTAATTTTCTCACACGCACACACAATGACATTACATATGCCATCATATTGACGAAAGGTACCCGTCGCTTGATTTTTTAAATAATTTTTCAAAATCACCATTAACCATTTTTTTTTATCCCGTTGCCGGTTCTGCATAAGGCTGGGGCCCAAAAAACAGATCGATTTTCAATAATTTTTTCCGACGAGAGTAATAGGACAACGAGGTCGAAATTTTACACGCAATTGATACATAATCTGGCCAGGTTCGAGTTTTTTTTTAATTGAAAAATATCGATAAACAATGAAGTTATTATAATTTAAACGAAGTGTCATCATTGCGGCATGGCCAATCGTTATAGGCGCTGCGGGCTGCTAAATCCATACGTAATAAAAAATTAATGTACTTTTGGTATAACAATAGAACTTTCTCATGACCGAATACTTTCTTGAAATTTTGAAAATTACAAAAATGTCAAGATCGAGCCTAAAGTGTTCGGAGGAAGGAAGGTTTGTTATTATCAGAAGAATCTAAGAAACGGTCGTGTACGATTGGATAGAAATTTATCGAGGTGAGGTATATGTCTGACATAAGTATATACAAACTAGACCTTAAATATATACCCTCGTTTATTAATTCCAGTGTTTATTAAGTTGTGTGTAGGCAAGTATAGGTTCTCTGCGAGACCTGCGGTATTCGCGGGTGCATGGTACTGCTGTACGACTCCTCGATGGCTAGGCTCGTTCGTATACGCATGAAACATACGAGGCTCATCATTTTCCGCTATATCTCACTCGCATCCCCTTCAAACGCGATCTGTGTTGGCTTCGGAGCCCGTCTCTCCTCCGGCCCTTTCGCCCCTGGCCGACCGAACAGACACGACGAAGTCTCGGAAGCAGCAGTGCGTATATCAAGCCGATGTAAAGTACTACACGTCGCGGCTGGTGTACTCGCTTCTAAACATCCATATGCGAGTGAAGATATATATATATATATGTGTGTGTGTGTGTGTGAGTATGTGCGGGCGTATGTATACAAGGTGGCCCGAAATTCTGGACGGACTCTTGCAGGATAGGTAGATGATAAAATTCTGAAGGGAAAAGTCCTCTTCCGTCTTTCTCTCAGATGCATATTTGCTTAGATATTAATTAGTCAATGGTAACCAATCGAATGCGGTAGCCAACGCCCCACCGCGGTCGAGTGGGCGGGCCACGCGCACGAGAGTACGCCTCTCACCCCCACTACGTAAACTTGTCCGTCTCGGCGTAGCGGATTGGCTCTGCGGCAATAAATTGATATCTACGCAACCGTACGTTGGAGAGAAAAATGAATTGGGGTTGTTCTCTTCAGAATTTCGTCTTCTTTCCCATTGGTCTAATCCCGAAAAGATCGGACGCGCCTTTTGAAGCACCCTGTACGGATATATGTTTTTTGCACTTTGGATGATAGAATGCGACGAGAAAGCGTATAGTGTGCTCATCGGAGGGCGTTCTCTCGTTACGTGAACCTCACGAGGTACTTGCGTAGTCCTACACGTATCTTGGCGTCTATACGCAGGGGAAAAAGTGAGTACTCCACCGACAGCACGGATTCGCTCGATATTCAATCCCCTTGTGGATGATGTACACACACTTTCGTGTCTCAATATACGGGGTGTCGCATTTCAATTTTGACACGTTAATCGCTCATTTTTTTACAGAATTTCGTGAAGAATAAATCAGTGGGCTGCAGCAGTCGAAAGGGGTTGATCAAAATTAGCGAGAGACAGGGAGATATGGTGATTGACGGAAGTTCAGAGAAAGAAAAATTGGGGGCGCGAGAGAGAGGGCCACAAAATTCGGCCCAGGAGGTATCGATTTGGTAGAAAAAAAAACGATCGATAATCAGTTAGCAACTGAAACCGATAAGTAATGTTTTTCATCGAACACGGCTAACGAATCGTGTTGCTTCAGTATACTTACGAATCCCTGGTCCTCTGAAAACAAGAAGCTTTTATGTTAAGGGAGAGTACCACTCTGGACAACAGATACAAAAAAGAATCTTAATAAGTTTTTTTTATCGATACCCAGTTGGTAGAATGGACATTCCGTTCGGTGGCCTTTACTCAACATATTTTCATGTATCTTCACAATTTTTTTCGCAAGATATGATAACGAGATAGCGTCGCTGAAACTAGATGAACCGAGTCACCTGTGTCTGAAAGTACCCCGCGGCTGGCAACATTACATCGTCAATTCTTCACCAATTGACTTGACATTTGTATTGGAAACATGTAACAACACTTTACATTGAAAAACATAAGGGATTATTGATATGTTGAAAAGTTTTTCCGGGATCAATTATTGGCGGCGGCTTTTTTTACGGACAACAATTATTTTCTTTTCCAACATGCAATATTTGATGGAAAATCAAATGTTATTTAGAAGGTGAGTATCTTTGTTATTTAGAAGGTGAGTATCTTTGAATTCTCGTGACAGGTTAAAAAAATCCAAAACTCTTCCCGGCCGCACGAAACATTGAGATAAAAATGACTCGGTCAATAATGCGTCAGCGCCACAATTTTGCTAAAACAAGGGTGTCCATAATAAAAATATTCAAAATTCACCTTTTTCCGGAGTCCAGACTGGTAGTCATCCTCAAATATTTTTGGCAATTTCCTTTTTTAACGTATATATATGCACCGGATTCGGTACTTTATTCAATACAACGGATAATGATTTTACAATATCAAGCTTGAGATATCTATCGTGTTACTGCGCACTCAATTTTTTGTTCTGTGTTGTTGTCTATTCGGTGTACGGAAAGAGCACTACTGGACGTTTATTCGACCTTTTTTTAACGTTTGTCATTAAGGGGTTACCCCCACTTGCGATTTTGAAAGAATCGATTTTTTTTATTGCATTTTTTTGAAGTATAAGTATCTGAGAATATGTCCTGAAAATTTCAAGTCGATCCGAACAAAATTGACTGAGATATGAGCGTTGAAAGAGAAGAATCCGTGAATTGAAGAACTGAAATTGAAACTTTAAACGCGTTTTTCTCAAAATGGCATTTCTGAAGTCGGTGACCAAGATTACTCGAACACTAATGAACCGATCTTCTTGAAATTTTGCAGGCTTATTTAATACATAAAAATGTAGTCTTTAATCGTTCGATTTTTTTTTGGAAAAAAAAATCGCTGTTCTATAGCCAAAAAACGGCCGTTTTTTTCGTTAAAATCGAACCATTAACTTTGACTGTCCGCCATTTTGTGAGAAATGAATATTTTTTAAAATCCTTCGATTAAAGACTAGTTTATACTTATATTTGACTAAATCCATCCGCATTTTTTTTTCAGATGATCCACTTCGCCGCAATGTTGGTCACCGCAAACCGTGTATATAAAAACATTATTTCATTGACGGCCATTTGCCACTAAACAATGTAATATTTTTCAATAAAAAAATTACTGAAAGTTCTTCAAGATGTGTTCTTTAAGATGGAATACTGATCGATTAAAAAAGTTTTGTAGTTTTCTTTAAAAAAATTCACGAAAAAGGCCTTTTTTGCGCTACAAGTGTGAGTAACGCCGTAACTTCGATAGAAAAAAAGCAAAACTCGAAATGTCCAGGCCATATCCACTTTTTGTGCGACACATTTTTCCGGACTGAACTACTTTGAGCACCGAGCTACGCCGTAAACACGCACGTTTCCAAATGTTCGTATACTTCGTAGAGCTGATGCTCGTCTAGAAGAGACCTCGCGGTCGAGAGTCGACAGAACATCTGAGTCTGGTCACCGAGTCGGCTGACAGCGTGCCCTCGGATGTGCGAAAAATCGATGGGAAAAAAATGTTCATCCGCTGCATTTTACTTCTCGGAATGCTCGTTTGACTACACAGTGCCCCATGGGACGCGATAATACTGTCTTCTGTACGGAGCTGACGTAAATCGCCTCATTCGCGTGTTACCTACGCCGCGCCATATTCTCCAAGTATGGATGATCGCTGCTATGTACACTGCCGGCCAAAAGTATGGATACACCTAGAAAAATTTCACGGCCCACTAAGAGTTTGATATCTCTGTGAAAAAAAGAAGATATCCGGATTTCCAAGGCGGCATTTTAAAAGGGACAAATCAAGCTTCATTTTGCGTTTTGGAAAAAAAATTTTTGATTTTATTTAGACCCGGGGCGCCATTTTAAAACTGGCCGTTTTTGGCTGTTTAAAATCAGCTGCACGTCTTCAGGACATTTTTTTTTCAAAGAACCTCAAAAGATAGAGCAATAGCTATCCTTTTTTACCTTTTTTAGAAAGTTTCGTACGATTTTTTTTCACCGAGTTACCGCATTTTTTTCTCAAAAAGACAATTTTGAAAAGATGCTGCTGAAATGAGAAACGTTCAGGTTTAGAGAAAATAGCCAGAAGGAAAAAAAGTTGCGTTGCATCGTGTTGAATCTAGCAGAATTTTTTCAAAATTTGTATTCAAAATTTTTTGCTCCAACATTGAATAAAAAAATTTCATTTTTTTTCTCAATTTTTAGCCGCACAAATCATTCACATTTTTTGCTGGTAACGACGATATTTTGATCGTCTAAGGACGTTGTCACTTTGGGTCGACCCGGACGATTGCGATCGAAATACGTCTCGGACTTCTTAAATCTCCCGATGGTCGTCTGCACTCCTTTCAAAGACACGGGAGTTTGCCTGGCAATTTCTCTGTACGACAATCCCTTATCGCGCAACGCGACAATGGCCCCTCTTTTATACGGTGGAATTTCTTTTTTCCGTGACATTTTGACCCGTTAAGAACAAAAAATTTGCGTAAAAACTTGTCGATTGTAGACCACACGTGTTCGCGTTCCGAGTTTTCGCACAACTAACTGGCTTTGTCAGCGCGACACTCGTCACATTATTCCAAAGAATCAAAAATGTGAACAAAAACGACGAGCGAAAAAAAGAGCCAGAAAAAGAACACGAGAGACGTAGAATATCGACTCGCGAGAAATAGAATCTTTTTTACGCTCCACAAAGGTAAAATGTAAACAAAGACAAGAAGCTTTATTTCCGCTCCTTGTATTTAGATGAGGTAAGAGGTAAGGGGTGGATGCTATGTGCGGCTAAAAATTGAAAAAAAAAATTTTTTCATTAAATGTTGGAGCATAAAATTTTGAAACAAAAAAATTTGAAAAAATTCTGCTCGATTCAATACAATGTAACGCAAGTTTTTGTCCTTTTGGCAATTTTCTCTAAACCTCAAAGTTTCTCATTTCAGCAGCATCTTTTCAAAATTGTCTTTTTGAGAAAAAAATGCGATAACTCGGTGAAAAAAAATCGTACGAAACTTTCTAAAAAAGGAAACTATAGCTATTGCTCTATCTTTTAAGGTTCATTGGAAAAAAAATGCCAAAAAAAATGTCTTGAAGACGTGCGGCCGATTTTAAACAGCCAAAAAACGGCCATTTTCAAAATGACGCCCCGGGTCTAAAAAAAATCGAAATTTTTTTTCCAAGACGCCAAGTGAAGCTTTATTTGTCCCTTTTAAAATGCCGCCTTGAAAATCCGGATATATTTTTTTTTCACAGAGATATCAAACTTTTAGTGCGGCGCGAAATTTTTCTAGGTAGACCTAGAAAAAAGTATGGATGCATCTATACTTTTGGCCGGCAGTGTACGTAGACTTCGCGCACGTACACACCGACGTTTTTATAGCTTCTGGTACGCTGAAATTTCACAGCCGATACCTTTTTAGTTTTCCGTAGGGAATTATCCACGTGCAGTTGATTATCGGACGATCTCGTTCAAAGCCACCGATCGCTTCTATACAAACGAATCGTCACGAAAAAATAGCTGCCAAGTGCGCAGTGTCCTTGGCTCGACGGCCGACTTTTATCGTTAACGTTTCTGCAACAGAAGTCGCCATGGAGATGCAGCCTTCTTTGAGTATAGGCATAGAGCTCGATCATTCAGTCTTTCAGCAACGACGATCGTTATTTCTCATGAATTGATAGATATTTCTATCCATACGAGATGGCAATTGCTTGAATTAGCGTGCGATCGAAGATTTCGATGTTTCATTATACAACTCTGCGTGGCGACTTGCTTTGGAATTGCCCTTTGATGAGATGTCATCCCTTAAGGGGGTATTGTCTTTTTTTTCGCAAAATTTACCGCTTTTTGGGAATTTTTTTGTGAAGAAAGTATACAACGGAAAACTTGTGAAACTTGGCATATAGTTTTATTGATCTGTTTACTACATACAAAAAAAATTTTAAACAATTTCATCAAAAAATCCGCCTCCCACCCCCCTCGACGCGCGATGGTCCTTTTTTTATGGTGTGCACGATTACAGCCTTCACGTTCATCCTGCAACAAAAACCCAAAAAGCATTTTACTTTAGACACATATAGCTATCGTTCGATGAAGGGAAAAAAAAAAAATTGACGATTTGGTGACGTTTTGAACTTGAAGTATCGATTTTTCGAAAAAAATTGATCGATTTTTTGTTATAAATAAAAAACTATTAAACGTATTGCTTTTTTGCTTCATCAAACGATAGCTATATGTGTCTAAAGTAAAATGCTTTTTGGGTTTTTGTTGCAGGATGAACGTGAAGGCTGTAATCGTGCACACCATAAAAAAAGGACCATCGCGCGTCGAGGGGGGTGGGAGGCGGATTTTTTGATGAAATTGTTTAAAAAATTTTTTGTATGTAGTAAACAGATCAATAAAACTATATGCCAAGTTTCACAAGTTTTCCGTTGTATACTTTCTTCACAAAAAAATTCCCAAAAAGCGGTAAATTTTGCGAAAAAAAAGACAATCCCCCCTTAAGCGGATCTGGGCTGCTGAAACGTGTGTTGGCACGAGGTCCTCGTTTCAACCCACATTCGCGTACGCAGGTATTATCGAGCCATGTGCCAATACCCAAAGGAGGCTACATCTCCATGGCGACATCGGTTGCAGTTAACAACAAAAGTCGACCTTCGAGCCAAGGACACTGCGCACCACGTAGTTGTTTTTTTTTCGTGACGATTCGTTTGCACAGAAGTGGTTGGTAACTTTGAGCGAGATCGTTCGATAACCACCTTCACGTGGAATATTCTCTACAGAATTCTCTACGGAACACTGAAAAGCTATCGAGCTATGAAATGTCAGCCTACCCGGAGGTGTAAAAACTTCGGTACGTAAATGCACCGAGCCTACGTACATAGCACCGACTACTAAAAGAACGCCACGTGGCCCAGGTAACACGCGGTTGGGACAATTATAACGGCACTTACGTACAGAAGATAGTATCATCGGGCCCCATGGGGCATTGGTGTAATGAAACGAGCCTACCTAATTGTAAAATGTAGCGGTTAGAAATGTTTTCTTCCGATCAATTTCCACCGCTGAAATGGAGTTCGAGTCTTTCAATGATCTTGACAATTCGGGATTGACACCGGTGATAAATTCGTTGAAATTCGACAAAACGTTCGCGAACTCCGAGGGGGTATTGAGAAATTTGATGAACAAAAGTGAAATGGCGAAAGAAAATATGATGCTGTGTGCACGGCGTGTCGCCCGACAGAAAAATATGACTTGTTTGACGGAACGATTGAGGGCAGAGATAGCCGTGAAAAGTAACAGAGTAAATGGACGCGACACGATAAAAATTGCAAAGCCTTGCTTCTGGACAGACGGCTTCGGATTGCAATTGGCCAAACGATCACCCTACCGGTCTACCATTGACAGTCTCATCAATCGAATGCATAGTGGTGGTTTGATCAAGAAGTTGTACGAAGACGCGACAAACGAATTGATCGAACACAACGACAGCGATGATGACGGTCGACTTGAGGAAAAAGAAAATATGATCACACTTCGTCGACACTTGCTGACGATAGTGGTTGCTGGTTACATGATATCACTGTTGACGTTTGTGATAGAGATCCTCGTCCATCGCCTATCTAAATCAATGAAACGCGTCGAAAAAAAGTCGAATAAACGTCCAGTAGTGCTCTTTCCATATACCGAATAGACAACACGGAGCAAATAAAGAAAAAAAGTCGAATACACGTCCATAGTGCTCCTTCCGTGTACCGAATAGACAACGAAGAGCAAATAAAGAATGCGTAGTAACACGATAGATGCTTTGAACTTGGTATTGTATAATCATTGTCTGTTGTATTGAATAAAGTGATACGGTGCAAATGTGTATGTTGAAAAAGAAAACTGCGAAATATGATGAAAGGACTACCAGTCTACAGTCAGGAAAAATGTGTATTTTCTCATTTTTAAATGGATTTTATGGATTTTAAACACTTATCGGTTTCAGTCGCTAAACCTTCGTCTTTAAAAGCCTCAAAAGACGGTGTTTTTCATATTTTGAGAAAAAAAATTATGATCTTTGGTGCAAGTGTATTTTTCAACGCATCTCCCACTTTGAACACATTTTTGGGCACTTAATTTTTGTTTATTTAGAAAATAAATTTTGGTCCTTAAAGTAAGGACAATTGACTGCAAAAAACGTCTCTACAAAAACAAAAACAAAAATGCATGTTTGGCGAAATACAACGATCTGATAAACGTCTGGGGTCAGATTGACCCCATATACAGTCAGAGGTTCGTGGTGTAAGTGTGCAGTCGAAGAGTTAATGTCAATTTAACCACGTTTTACGGTACACCTTCCTCGTCTTCAAACAGTACTTTCTTTTTGGCCTAACAAAGTAGAAACCTCCCTTAAAAAATCACTCAACAATCGCCACCCGGTATACGGACATACGCTGCATGCAAAGCCTCGCGGCCACGCGGCGCGGACAAAGTAGCGTCATCCACGGGCGCAGGAGAAGCACGTTGCGATGCGAGAACCTGAAAATACGAGAATTCCATAGCGACGGGCAACATATTGTCGTGCGTTTGTGCGAGCGTGTGTGGTGCGATCACCACGTAAATTGTACGGTACGCCGGTATAGTAGCGACTATTATTAGACCTAATAGTCCATGTGTTAGCGTTTCCTCACCGCGCGGGCCACCAAAGAACGAGATCCGTTTCTTCTCGAACCACACGCGCGACAAGACGTAAATCGGTAATTACTCGTTAACTATATGTCTTAGCGCACCAAAATTTCCAGTTTTTTAGTTGGGGATAGATTTTTCTAGATGCTGATTGACTTTCAGGACACTAAGTTCATTAATAAGCGAAGTACATGCAGGCAAATATTTTTTTTAAAGGTTTTTTGTTCACCGGTGATTTACTGTTAAACTAACAATCCTACGTGATTTTTGTACAGGACTTATTTTATAGGTGATATAATTTCACACAACTTTGGTTGACAGCATTTTTCGATAAAATCAATTCCAAAGAACACTACGTTCATTAATAAGCGAAGTACGTGCGAAAACATTTTTTTTAAAAGATTTTCGTTCACCGGTGATTTACCGGTAAACTAACAATCCTACGTGATTTTTGTACAGGACTTATTTTATAGGTGATATAATTACACACAACTTTGGTTAAAAGCATTTTTCGATAAAATCAATTCCTAAGAACACTACGTTCATTAATAAGCGAAGTACGTGCGAAAACATTTTTTTTTAAAGATTTTCGTTCATCGGTGATTTACCGTTAAACTAACGATCCTACGTCATTTTTGTACAGGACTTATTTTATAGGTGATATAATTTCACACAACTTTGGTTGGAAGCATTTTTCGATCAAATCAATTCCAAAGAACACTAAGTTCATTAATAAGCGAAGTACGTGGGAACATTTTTTCTTAAAGATTTTCCTGCACCGGTTACGTGTCGTTAAACTAACAATCGTACGTGATTTTTGTACAGTACTTATTTTATAGGTGATATAATGGCGCACAACTCTTGTAGGACGCATTTTTCGATAAAATCAATTCCAAAGAACACTAATTGTAAGTTCATTAAAAAGCGAAGTACGCGCAAAAAAAATTGTTTTAAACATTTTCCTGCACTGGTGATTTGCCGTTAAACTAACAATCGTACGTCATTTTTGTACAGGACTTATTTTATAGGTGACGTCATATCGCACAACTTTTGTAGGAAGCATTCTTCGATAAAATCAATTCCAAAGAACACTAAGTTCATTAATAAGCGAAGTGCAAAAATAATTTTTTTAAAAGTTTTCCCTGCACCGGTGATTTGCCGTTAAACTAACAATCGTACGTGATTTTTATAAAGGAGTTATTTGATAGGTGACATCACATCGCACAACTTTTGTAGGAACCATTTTTTGATAAAATCAATTCCAAAAAAGATATAATTAAAAAACCGAGTTTTTTTATTTTTAACAATCTCTGGTGGTCGCAAAACTAGATACGTTTTTCTGGAAACTTTAGGGTACATTCCTGGTAACCCGAAGAAGCGGCGAAAAAATTGGCGACGTCCTGGCCTCCGAGAATAAGTCTCACATACATTCCGACCTGGGTGCAGGGTCGGCGCCAGGACCGTCGGGCAAAACTACAAAATAGACATTTTTTACAGGGTGCAAAAGCACGCAGGCTTTATCCTCGTAAATTCCATGCGCGCAAACTCGCCTATTGGCAATGCACGTGCTCACACGACAGACGTCAAAGTAATACAAAAAAAGAATGACAAAACGAGGATGTGGAAACAAAAAAAGAAAGAAAAAAAGCAGCGTGCTCGAGTGACGGACGGGAATGATCAGACGCGCACGTGCGCGCGCCTCTTGTGGAGCAATGAACGCCGGGCGAGCATGAGAGGAGAGATAAAACGTGGCGAAGCTTGAAATAACGACGATCGTATGGTGAAAAACAGATATATATATATAATATAATATAATAAACACACACACACACGTATAAAGGTGATGAACGAGGTCATCCCATGTGACAGCTATTTTTTCGCTTTTTTGATAATTTTTTTGATGAATTATTGAAATGCACTATCTTAGAATTTTCGCCACACATTTGTTAGCATTTTTACATTCCCTCAGAAGTTTATCGAGCAACAATAACAAATTGAATCAACTTTACCCCCTTCGAAAGACACACATGTGTAAAAAAAAGTTGCTCGACGCCAGCCATGATTCCGGAGGTTTTGAAAATCGTTCCTTCAAACAAAATCATGAAAATCAGCAAACGTTTTCCTCTCCTAAAGTTATTTCCCCGTCGTTAACCAGTTCAGCATCATGTAGCCGGGCGTTGTCGTGCTGCTGAATCAACTTGTCATGGCCATTCTCCCATTCCGGCCTCTTCTCGTGCAGAGCTCGCTTCAAACGCATCAGTTGCAGTCGATAACGACCCCCAGTGATGCTTTCCGACGCTTTCAGCAGCTCGTCATACACGATAGCTCCCTATTCGGTGGTTTTCCGCACTTCTGGTTTTCCACATAGAAATCAGGCCTTCGAAAACGTCGACAGCACTCTTTGCACCTTGTGCTAGATGAAGCATCTTCGTCGTAGACTTTGTCCAACAAATTACTTATTTGCAACAAAACTTGCCACTGTAAAAACAACCAAGACAGATGATGGTAACGCGTTACACCAATGTCACCGAAGCCGTTTTAGCGGGATTCTATGGACCTATCAGCGTTTGGAGTGCCAACTTTTAAATCGAGAAAATAGTCTATCTAACGACATCTATCGTCGGCCAGCGGTTTCATATGCAACCACCCTATACATGACGTATTCGCGTTGGCATATATATACCCACACACACTAACTAAAGCGAGTCTATACTCCAGGCATACGTTACTACGTAAGCTTATAAAACCTAAGATATGTGTGCATTTGATACTAAAACTACGGTTAAGGGGTTACCCCCACCTGCGATTTTGAAAAAATCGATTTTTTTTATTGCATTTTTTTGAAGTATAAGTATCTGAGAATATGTCCTGAAAATTTCAAGTCGATGGCGAACAAAATTGACTGAGATATGAGCGTTTAAAGAGAAGAATCCGTGAATTGAAGAACTGAAATTGAAACTTTAAACGCGTTTTTCTCAAAATGGCATTTCTGAAGTCGGTGACCAAGATTACTCGAACACTAATGAACCGATCTTCTTGAAATTTTGCAGGCTTATTTAATACATAAAAATGTAGTCTTTAATCGTTCGATTTTTTTTTTCGAAAAAAAAATGGCCGTTTTATAGCCAAAAAACGGCCGTTTTTTTTCGTTAAAATCGAACCATTAACTTTGACTGTCCGCCATTTTGTGAAAAATGAATATTTTTTAAAATCCTTCGATTAAAGACTAGTTTATACTTATATTTGACTAAATCCATCCGCATTTTTTTTTTCAGATGATCCACTTCGCCGCAATGTTGGTCACCGCAAACCGTGTATATAAAAACATTATTTCATTGACGGCCATTTGCCACTAAACAATGTAATATTTTTCAATAAAAAAATTACTGAAAGTTCTTCAAGATGTGTTCTTTAAGCTGGTATATTGATCGATTAAAAAAGTTTTGTAGTTTTCTTTAAAAAAATTCATGAAAAAGGCCCTTTTTTGCGCTACAAGTGGGGGTAACGCCTCAACGCGAGCGCGCGCAGACTAAATTCCGCTACATAAATTAGAGGTCGCTGAAATGGCGAGATAAAAGCTCGCTGTCTATTCTCAAAGCGCCGAATCTTTTGTTTCCCTCCGTACGTTTCTCGCCCTGCCAACGCCGGAGACTGGAAAGCAAATAAAATATAAAAGCGCGTCCGTGGTTAGGCACATACACGTACATCGGTATATATAAATGTGTGTGTGTGTGTAGCCATATTTGATGTTTCAATCACACTGCCCACGTGTGCTGGCCTACGCATTGGATGCGAAACAAAATGTTAGCATGCCGGCGGGGCGAGAGGGTGGGAGAGGGAGATTGTTTGCGCGAGAGGGGTGAAGTGGGGGAGAGAGCGAGAGAGATAGAGAGAAAGAGCGAGAGGGAGAGAGAGGGAGAGGGAATAAGAGCAGTGATACGTGCGTACTTAAGTACAGGCTCGTAAACGTGCCGCTGGTTGACATCCGGCATTATCGTTCCATGATTTACGCATTCCGCGACTGCATTTCACCCTTCGCGTCTCTCCTTTCGTAAAATTTATTACGTCGGTGGTGGTGGTATGGCGCTAGACGCCTCGCTTTTTTTTCTCTCTCTCTCGCGCTCTAAAGATTCCTTTTTCTTTCCCCTCTTCCTCTTTTTTTGCTTTCTTGCTCTCTCGAGATTCGTTTTTCTTCTCTCTTCCTCTCTCTCTCGCTCTCTCTCTCTCTCCCTCTCTCACGCTCTATTTTTTTTCTCCCTCTCTTATTCTCACGTACGCTTACACTTCCCTCTCGTCTTGCTCCCTTCATGGCGTAGCTGGCGCTGCGTGGGGTCGTCCCGGTACACTACTGATATTTTCTCTCTCTCTCTCTCTCTCTCTCTCTCCCCCCTCCTCTCTCTCCCCCCTCCGCCTACTTTGCTCTTATTGCCGCCCCCTCTCTCTCTGCCTTCATCCCGGGCGTACGACGGTTTTCTTCGTTCTCATTCCCCCTTAACGCACATCCCTTCTACACCCAAATGACCTCCACTGAGCAACGAATGTCTACACGGATTAAACGGAAGAAAGTATACAACGGAAAACTTGTGAAACTTGGCATATAGTTTTATTGATCTGTTTACTACATTCAAAACATTTTTAAACAATTTCATCAAAAAATCCGCCTCCCACCCCCCTCGACGCGCGATGGTCCTTTTTTGATGGTGTGCACGATTACAGCCTTCACGTTCATCCTGCAACAAAAACCCAAAAAGCATTTTACTTTAGACACATATAGCTATCGTTCGATGAAGGGAAAACAAAAAAAAAATTGACGATTTGGTGACGTTTTGAACTTGAAGTATCGATTTTTCGAAAAAAATTGATCGATTTTTTGTTATAAATAAAAAACGATTAAACGTACTGCTTTTTTGCTTCATCAAACGATAGCTATATGTGTCTAAAGTAAAATGCTTTTTGGGTTTTTGTTGCAGGATGAACGTGAAGGCTGTAATCGTGCACACCATCAAAAAAGGACCATCGCGCGTCGAGGGGGGTGGGAGGCGGATTTTTTGATGAAATTGTTTAAAAATTTTTTTGTATGTAGTAAACAGATCAATAAAAGTGTATGCCAAGTTTCACAAGTTTTCCGTTGTATACTTTCTTCACAAAAAAATTCCCAAAATGCGGTAAATTTTGCAAAAAAAAAGACAATCCCCCCTTAAACTTTTACTTTTACTTTTACTAGAATCAAATTTCTTTACGAAATTCAAGTGTTACATCGAGTTACTAAATTCATGACTTTAGTAAAAGTTCCACGGTTATTCAGATAAAAATCGTCTGCTTTTGGTTTCTCGCGTGGCATTTCAACAATTGATAACTCTTTTGACCCTGTTTAAAAAAAAATACTCTTGGCTATTTGTTTTCGCTCGAAAAGTCTTCTTTTCGACCTTGAATTTCAAGGAAACTTTTCAGAAGGGATCTTATGGACATTTTTCATACAAACCAACTCGAACATCTCACGCTTATAGAAATAGCAAGCAGCAATAAATTTGTAGAAATAGCACGCGAAAAACCAAAAGCATATGATTTTGTTTTTTTTTTAAATAACACAGAAGCCAAAATGTCGAAAACCGTGGGACTTTTACTAAACTGAAATTCCAGCATATGGTGGGACATGAGCTGACCTATTGACAGTAGCTGAATTATTTATTCGCAACAGGACACCCTGTATATACAGTTGTCTGTGTGTGGGCGTGTACGTATGGGGGAAGGCTCGACTCGCGTACTAAATAATCAGATTAATGAAAATATATTTCACCGGCTAAAGGCGAATGTGTTTGTGCTCGTGTGTATTTGCGTGATTAATAAGCCGCGAACCGCGATAGGCCGCGTTTTCGCGAAAAGCGTCTACCAGAAAACGAACAGAGCAATCCTTGCTTCTCTCGTTCTTGTACTTGATGTCTCATGGTCTTGGAGTCTGCATCGTTGGGATGCAACGAATATTCTCGTTAGTTTCTCATTTTAAGGGGTTACCCCCACTTGCGATTTTGAAAAAATCAATTTTTTTTTATTGCATTTTTTCGAAGTATAAGTATCTGAGAATATGTCCTGAAAATTTCAAGTCGATCCGAACAAAATTTACTGACAATGAGATATGAGCGTTGAAAGAGAAGAATCCGTGAATTGAAGAACTGAAATTGAAACTTTAAACGCGTTTTTCTCAAAATGGCATTTCTGAAGTCGGTGACCAAGATTACTCGAACACTAATGAACCGATCTTCTTGAAATTTTGCAGGCTTATTTAATACATAAAAATGTAGTATTTAATCGTTCGATTTATTTTTTTCGAAAAAGAATGGCCGTTTTATAGCCAAAAAACGGCCATTTTTTTTCGTTAAAATCGAACCATTAACTTTGACTGTCCGCCATTTTGTGAAAAATGAATATTTTTTAAAATCCTTCGATTAAGGACTAGTTTATACTTATATTTGACTAAATCCATCCGCATTTTTTTTTCAGATGATCCACTTCGCCGCAATGTTGGTCGCCGCAAACCGTGTATATAAAAACATTATTTCATTGACGGCCATTTGCCACTAAACAATGTAATATTTTTCAATAAAAAAATTACTGAAAGTTCTTCAAGATGTGTTCTTTAAGATGGTATATTGATCGATTAAAAAAGTTTTGTAGTTTTCTATAAAAAAATTCATGAAAAAGGCCTTTTTGCGCTACAAGTGGGGGTAACGCCTTAATCTTTATCTTCGTTGGTATGTGCATTTTTTTGCGGGTTTAGCTTGCAAGTCCCTGATACAAGGATCCTGAAAGGAAAATCAGTGAATTTCGTAGAGTAAATGGACTAAAAAAATGTGGGTGTTAGGAAAAGCAATATTTTCGTTGAAGTTCAACGTTGCGGACTGATACATCGCGAACTCTCTCTCTCTCTCTCTCTCTCTCTCTCTCTCTCTCTCTCTCTCTCTCTCTCTCTCTCTATCTCTCTTTACCGACCGAAATGATCTCTTCGCAGCCATTGGGTATTGTCAAACAGCGAATCTTTGCTCACCGATTCTCCTTAGAAGGATGATTACCTCTGAGCAGGCATATACATATGATTTATTTTACATTATATTTTCTGTTTAACCCCAAACTTCTGTGTTTACTACTTTTAGTATTCATATTACCTCATTCTAAGAATTATTATTGTTTTTATTGTTATATAACATTAGTATATAGTATTATTATATTATATTATACTTTATTATGAATATTATTATGATTATTATATTATATTATCATATTATATCATTATGTCATACTTCATTGTGATTATTATTATTTCTATTTTCTCTGTTAATGTACTCATTATACTTTGTCTCAAGGTGTTACCAGGGCACAATAAAATCAATCAATCAATCAATCAATCTCTCTCTCTCTCTCTCTCTCTCCCTCCTCCTGCTTATCTCTGAGAGGAATAGAGAGAAGAATAAGATCAAGAGAAACCCTTTTTTTCTTCTTCTCTCTCCCTTTTTTGGAGAGTGAGATTGATCGATTGATTGATATATATATTCATGCCTTGGTCTGAAATCTTGAGGCAATGAGTTGAGAGAGAAATGAGTTGGAGAATGAGTGAGCGAGAGAGAGGGGAGAGAGAAAGGATTTTTTTTATTTTCCTTCTTCTTCGGGATTCTTTGTCCGTGTCAATATCAATGTATTGATCGCAAAATGTCATTAGACCATCAGTGAAATTTTCCATAAATGGATTGGCTCATTCGGGACCCAGTATTCATGAGCAAGTGCGTATAAATAAAAATGTTACTACCAGTCATATATTCAGAATCTCGCGATAGGCTTTAGCGAAAAAATTCTCGGATATCCACTTGCTTGATACATATATGTGAGCATGGCAATACATTTTTATAACCACTACATCTCTGGCTACTTTGCGGATGGCCCTGAATATTTTCCCAACTAATCGTTTATTTTGACATCGGGACGAACCTTCGAGCCGACCATCTTCAAAATCACCTTTTCCCATATATATATATATATATATATATATATAGTGGGAAAGAGTGCCAGCCCAATGGGAATTCTAAAGTATCGCGGAGGGTCTTGAAACTCCGTTAAAGGCTCTAAAAGCCTTCTCGGATATACACCGAAAACTTCGTTAACGATTCGACGTCTGCCTCTTAAAGTATATCTCGCAAATTACGTGACCCGAAGCATATATACATCTACACACACACACACACATATATATATATATATTTCAAGCCTAGCGAAGTTTCATGCGGATAAGACAAGAACCGAAAAAAATGGTGATGTGAAGAAGAAGAAGGAGTACATATACATTTCGAAACGATCTTGTTTTCACATTCCCGATTCAAATATATATATATATATATGTTCGACTAAGCTATATGTTTATACGTATTTGTTACAAATTGATACATGAAAAAAAAAACATTAACATCTATATTTCTATCACATACTTTACCATTTATTATATTCATATCGTACTGTAATATGTACACACGCTGTACACATAATTATAAACGAGTTTTATTATTGTTCATCTGTTGATTTTTCTGTTATTGTATTTCGCTCTTGCCTGATTTATATTTGTCATTTATCATTCCGCGTTCATGTGATTTTGTGATATATTCATTATTATTTGTTAATACTATATCGATATGGATTTTTTTGAGGATTGGATTTATTTAAGTATTACTAAAGGTAAGCTGTTTTGGATGATCATTAAATATATTTAATATATTTAGGTGCAGGTGTATACATATACGCGTTCATCGATATATTATGCACCCTTGTACTCTCTTTCACACACACACACACCCACACACTTATTGTATGTATATAGTTATACTGAAATACACCAAGTGTAACGCACCGCCTCTCCTATATCGCCAATTAATATAAATATTCGCTAGGGGATGATCCAGATATAGGACTATTATATACGGGTGACTATTATAAGGTTGGAGGAATGTTGAAAATTTATTAAGTGGTACGCTTTGAAAAAAGAAAAGATTGAATTTTCGGGAAGAGATTGCTACGATCTGCAATAATAATTACTCTAATTTTTCATTTTTAAGAACATTCAGGTTCATATTTTAGACACTAAGGTTAGGCAGATTCGTACCGAATTTCATCGAAATTGGTCGATTAGCTTCTTAGATATACGTCCCGCCAGTATTGAAAATGCTGCGGGTGTTGTGAGACGGCGTGACACGTAGCATCGACGGGATTGATCTGAAAAAAAACTAACGATGACTTTTCTTTTACTTGCACTCATACGCAGAATATGAACCAAGAAAAAGTGAGAAATGTTGAAAATCTATTAAATGGTAACCTTTGAAACAATAAGATTGAATTTACCGAAAGAAAATGCTACATTGTACAATAGGAAACACTTTTATTTTTCATTGTCAAGAACATTTAGGTTCATATTTTAGACGGTAAGGTTAGGAAGATTTCTACCGAATTTCATAAGAATTTGTCGATTAGTTTTTTAGATATGTGTCACGCAAGTATTGAAAATGCATCTTAGAAGACCGTGCCATGCCTTCGTCATTTTTAAAGATCGATCAGAATAACAAATGCCATGTAACCCGCAAAAATAGTAACAAAACATACCCCGAGTCTCAAAAATGGTAGAGAAATTGTTCCTCAAAAAAAATCATGAAAATCAACAAATATTTTGCTCTCCGCCCACCCTATTCGTCCGATGATATGACAGCGAAGGGCGGAATTCGAGGAGCTCCCTTAATATTTGAGGACAATCGGACGATGATACTCTCCGCGGCTGTTAAATAATTCAAAAAAAAATTTTTTGCCCGCGGTGAAAGTGTCCCTAGGGCGATTCGTACCCTCTTCTCACTTAGGTACGTCCCTCCCACGAGCGTACCACCCTCACGTTACATACTTTTCTATCCCATTACGCTGATCGATCCGTCATTTAGGGCGATGCCGAAGGTGGGGTGCGAGAAACGGCCACGGGGTTGGTAGAGTAGGAATCTGCGTGGTAAGGGACTGGAACGATGAAGGGCGTAAGGGCTGAAGACTCGTCTCACCCTAATTGGGCTAACTTGACAGCTGTTTTTCGAGATTTTTTTTCGCCTTTTGTTTCCGGAAGTAGCATGGATATTTTTTGAAATGGAGGACGTTTTGTGAGTCAAAATTTTCACCTGGTTGCTGACAAGCTTAAGGGGCATGGCCTAGTCGCGAAAGTCGAAATATAACTTTTGAAAAAAGTGATTTATTTTGACAGTATATCATCTTATAAATGTTCCTTGAAAGTTTCAGCTCGGTCGAGTCAAAATTGACAGATTTATAGGCTGTTGTGTTGACGACCGTCAACTATCTCATCGACGAAATATCTCAAAAAATACTGCAACGATGTTTCTGATTTTTTTATGGCTTCTTCTAGATGTAAAAATATAGTATTTGATCTGAGAAATTCTTTGTGTTGAAATTTTGGAAAATAATGGAAATTTTTAAAAATAACGTTGACATTTTCGATAATTTGGAAAATAACGGAATTTTTGGGAAATAACGTTGAAATTTTGGACAATAACCTTATTGGGCTCGACACATCTTCCAGTCGGGCTTGAGCACTCGACGCACCCTGGTCGCACCACTCGAGGGTGTCCCTATTATCTTGCGTGTACTCAGTCGGGGTGAACGCCTAAATTTTCTCGCGTGTCATCACCGTCCTAACGCGAATGGGCATCGTTCCACACCCTTCTAATCGCCACGGGGTTTCAACCCTCTCTATGCTACTTTCAACCTTCTTGGGACTAGACACCCTTGTGCAATACTTTTAAAACGAAGTTTAGGAGGAAAAAAGAAAAAAAAATCAAATTTAATTAAGCAAAATGGGTAAGACAGCTTAATTTGAGATTTGAGAGAAAAAAAGATCGAATGGTCAGGAGTAAAAAAAGAACGGATAAATTGGAGCAAAATCTATCGAGTAAAACAACTATTGCATAATAAGAATCAATTGAAATAAAATAACATTGAATAAAATCCTTGGATTATTTTTTAAATGGGAAAAAGCAAAAAAACACAAAGTCAATTGAAATGGTTGGAAAAAACAATAATTTGAAAATTATTAAACTGATTAAACAAATGAAATTAAGTGACATAGGATCGAGCGAAATAAGTTCGTTGGGCAGACAATTTTTGTCGTATATTGAAATGAAGACCCTCAACCCTACGCTGGCACACTCAATCACTTTGAGTATAGGACGAATTTAAGATAAAATGACCTTTGCTGAATTGGATAATTTTCAATATTTGTTTACAGCTAATTAATTTGATATTTTCCTCATTTTAATTATGCACACATATCAAGAAATGTTCAAAGTGTATCCCTGATTTTTTCCAATGAAAACCGACCTCAGGCTCGTTAATGGCAGGTGGATAAAGTAATATGCGGGTCAAATTGACCCAGTGTGACAACGAAGGGTTAAATAAATCGTTTGCTCTCAAACGATTAATTTTAACCAGCGAATAAAAAGAGGATAATTAAGCAAAATAAAATGCCTAAGAGCAACCAATAAAAAGCAAGTAAAACCAAAGAAAATGACACAGAAGGGAATATTTTTTCAAAAATTCGATAATTCAAAAAAAAAAACAAATATATCACAGTAAAAAAATCGTGAAAAAAACGACCAGTGACTAACAAAGAGCAAATGAAACGAAATAAAACCGAGTAAAATAAAATGATAAAAAAGAACAATTTAATAATGAAATGAAGCACTAGTAAAATAAAATTGTCGAACAAAAAACAACAGACGCTCGAAAAGTTTGGCAGAAAAAAAAACAATAAAATATGAAATCGCACACGCAGTTGAAAATAATTTCTATCGAAATTTGGTCGGACCGTGTAATTGTGCCCACGTATATATCGGCAAATGGATATGATGCACTCGTTTCAGTAGGGAAATACGCCGGACGAGTCTATACAATTCGCACTATACCCACATATAACAATGAAGATCGGACGAGCGAGAAAGAGAGAGGGAGGGAGAGAGAGAGAGAGAGAGAGAGAGAGAGAGAGAGAGAGAGAGAGAGCGAGAGAGAGAGAGAGACCCAGAGGGATAAAATAGAGTCACGTGCAGTGCGCAATTTTGAGGGTTGTTCGACGCTCGCGCGTCCTGCCCTCCACCATTCAAAGAATTATTATTCCCTCGTCCATCCTGGGACATCCGATATTTTTTTAGTATACGGCCGTTCCAAAAGCCAGAAATCAATGGAGTTCGGTCAGGGTGGCGCGAGCCGGGAGGGGATGCCCCGACTCTGCATAGATCTACAAGGTGTCTCCATCGAGCCTCACGACTCGAATATTTTCGAAACTTTTGATGATATTTTTTTTTTCTGACGAGAATATCGAATTAGCGAGGTCGAAAATGTACACAAAATTAATACATAGTTTTTTCATAATTGAGTTTCTTTTAAGTAACAAATATTTATAAACAATGAAGCTATTAATATTTAATCAAAGAGCCGCCGTTGCTGCTTGCGTCATTCGAAATGAAAAACGATAAAATGTACTTTCAATATAATAATAAAACTTTCGTATGACCGTATTAAAAAATTTTGAAGGTTGAGAAAAAGGTCGATTTTCGACGAGTACAACCAACTTCAATTCCATGTAGTATCCTCTTACAAGGAAAGATACCGAGGTCGATATTTCCGATTTCGATGAAATTTGGCATGCCTGTAGAATGGGTAAACATAGGCGACACATATTTTTTTATTTCTGCGGAACCCGATTTTTGAGGGGTGAAGCGCACCCTCGAAAATAGGGGTGTTTTTTTTTGTTTATCGTCGATAACGTTATCGTTCTCATCTCCAATGTATAGTACACGAAAAAAAAAAACTCGTGCATCTTGAAATTTTTCCATATCTCATACCATTAAAACGATATCGACGAAAAACACCCCTATTTTCGAGAGTGCGTTTCAACCCTTAAAAATCGGGTTCCGCAAATATAAAAAAATACGTGTCGCCTATTTTTGCCCATTCTATAAGCATGCCAAATTTCATCGATATCGGAGAGATCGAGCTAGCCACCTTTTCTTGTTAGATGTGTGTTTGCAAAATTTCAGAGTTCTAAGTAGTCCGGAAGTGGGTGAAATGTCGATTTTACGTTTCGCATCTCACACAAAGTCGCTGTTTTTTCGTTTTGTTTATTAATTTAAAAAAAATCAAATTGAATCATCCCTTGTCATCTCTTAGGTGCATATTTGCAAAATTTCCGATAAGTACTCGGAAAGTGGGTGAAATATCGATTTTCCGTTTTGCATGTCACACCAAGTCGAGTTAAATAAAAGCATGTAAAAAGGGTAGATCTGACCGCCCACAAAAATCATCGCAACTCGGTTTAATTTGAAAATTTTACTTAAATTTTAAAAAAAAATTTCATTTTATTTTATTTAAATAATCGTTTTTTAAAAGAATGTCAATCTCATGCAGCTCCCTCAAACAGGACACCCTCTATATTTCATTATCCATGCATATGCGTACGAAAAACGTGGCGAACGGAGGATACGATTTCGACTGCGAAGAACCCCACATGTATTCCATTTCTCACTGACGACTCGAATAATCCCCCATGAACCGTGCGCGGTCCGGTAGTTCTAATTGTCACGAAAACTCACGGAGGATCCTTTTTTCGGAAACTCAACACGCGAAAACTTTTTGCTCCACACAGGGGATGAAAAAAAAGACAAACAAAAAGGCAGCCAAGTTTGCGGAGATCCACAGACGTTCGACAGATTTTTTTAATTTTCCGGCAAGAATTCCCTCGGCGCAATGTGTCAATAGTGAAATTAATAAGGGAATAAAAGAAAGCTCCGAAATAACGTTTGGAAACTCAAGGTCCGTAGTAGGAAGGGAAAGTTTGCTTTTCGATTCTCTTTCTCTACTGGATGACGGAAACGCTGGGGGTTCGATAGGATGAGGCAGCACAACGTCAGAGTTTTTTTGGGTTTGCATTATTCCCCAATTTTGCCAAGATAAATTTTTCCGAATAAAAAACGATAGGACAAATAATAATAATAAATTATCGGGATAAAGTTCCGAAAAGCGTCTGCTTAGTTTGGAATTTCGTGTACCTAGGTATTTTGACTCGCTGATCACGAATGTCATATTGAAAATACCCGCAAATTTGATTTTCAAGGTCAACGCTCACGAAAACTGATTTTTCAACAGTTTTTCTGTTTTATTGTAGTAAATATTCATTGTAGAAAAAAATATTTCCTACAAAAGTTGTAGTCCATAAAAATATTGATATTTTATATTCTATACAACTTTTGTCGAAACCCATTCCATTTCGAGAAGAATGGGATAATGGACCAATAAGTGAAAATTGCTTAGCTCCATTTGGTTCGATATTATCTACTTATCTATAGTAACGGATCGGTAACATCAAGAATATAGATAATGTTCATTAGCCTACATAAACCCAAAGAAAAAAACCAAATTCAAACCAAAACAAAACCAACAAACGAATCCAAACACAAATCTAAACAAAAAAGCCCAAACAACCCAAAGTAGAAAAAAAACAAAATTGAATAAAAAGCCCAAGCAAGCCAAACAAAAAAACCAAACCCAAACAAACCCAAACAAAAAATGCAAAAATAGTATATAATAGAAAAAAAAACGAAATAAAAGATTTTTTTTTTAATCGATAAGAATTACAAAAGCAAAAAAACATGCACTTTAAATGTGACTGAATCACAAAAAATCGAAACATAGTATATAATACAAAAAGAAACTAAAATAAAAGAGAAAAAAATTAATAAAAAAAGCAAAAAAAAAACATGCATCTTAAAGGCTTAATTCCAAGCTTCTCGCGGTAAGCTGCGTAAATAGATAATATCGAAACCAATGGAGCTAGGCAGTTTTCCCTTATTGGACCACTATCCCATTTTTCTCGGAACTAAATGGTTTTAGATAAGAACTGTATAGAACATAAAAGATCGATATTTTCATAGGCTATAACTTTTATACAAAACATTTTTCTCTAAAATGAATATTTTCTAAAAATAAAACATAAAAACTGTTTAAAAATCCCTTTTCGTGAGTTTTGAGCTTGAAAATCAAATTTGCGGGTATGTTCGTAATGATGTTCGCAATTAGTGAGTCAAAATACATGGGTACACGAAAGTCCAAATTAATTAGAGATATAAGCTTTTCGGAACTACACCCAATTATCGTAATAAATAATATAAAATAATAATATATAATAACAAATAATGATGAATAATAATATATAATAACAAACGGTAATAAAAAATAATAGACCATAAAAATTAATCATGATAACAGATATTGTTGTTATTTCTTTTATTATGACATCATTCTATTATTATTGATATGGTTACGACGATATTCAACGTAGCCAATGCAACTAAAATTACGTAATTATAGAAATAGCAAATGTTCTTACGGGGGCAGAGTTTTCTCTATGCAAAATCGTACGTGCTCGTATGAATATATATATATATATATATATACCGGGTATCCCATTTTAATCTTACGCTTGATTGATCTCGAAACACACTGCTCCGATCAAGTATTGAGTATAATAAAACCTGTAGGGCTCAAAAAAGCAACATTTTTTAAAAAATGGGGTCAAGAACTGTCACACGAAAAAATGCGTCAGGCCAAAACTAACATCTTTTTCAGGAAAAGTTTTTTGATACCGTTCATAATTTTTAGGTTAGAACGCCATATTTTATTATTCTTTTAGCGCCATCCAGAAAGTACAACGAGGAGGTTAAGGCTTCAACATCCCTAGTGTAAGTGTGCCGAAGCACCGCACCTACAGCCACTATCGCACGCGCGTATCGCTACCCGAGGTACGCTGTTTCATCGGACGCATCTGATTGGCCCGCCCTTAAAAATTAATAACAATTCAGGGGTTGATCGCAGACCCACACATGCTTATATTAATCGTCTCAGAATTTCACCCCCGACCCCCCCATTCCAGTGAACCCATTCAGTTCTGGGACACCCTGTATATATATATATATATATGTATGTATGTGTATACAGGGTGGACCACTTAACGTGACCACCCTAAATATCTCCGTTGCCTTTAGAGTGACAAAAAAAATGTCAAAAGGTAATTCGATTGATTTCGAAGCGCTGATACAGTGGTAAAAAAATCCTTTTTGTCAAGGTCATTGTTCTTGCGTTCTCAAGGTCATCGATGGTTTTTCAAATAGGAACAAGTTTTTTTTACTAAGACATTGTAGCTGATATTCAGACGAATTCAACGACATAGGATATCATGAGCTTGAAATTATTTTTCATCAACATATTTCGGGTTTGGTTGGGTTTTTTTGGTTTGTTTGGGTTTGTTTTTTGCGATCGTGTGCTAATTTTCGGGAAAGCATAAGGAAGTAATAGCATGGAGGGGGTAGAGTAGAGGCATTATGCTGTTAACTGCTATGAGGATCAAGAGTAGGTGAAGGCACTTCAGGGCGCGAATAGCACCGCATATGGAGACTTTGTTTGGCGTACGTTTTCTCGACAGTGCTGCACGTGTACCTCGAACAGACTTCGCGAAACGGCCAGGAAGCACGCAAGCTCTGTGCTAAGCAAGAGAGAGAGGGAGGGGGGTGGGGAGAACGCCAAGAAGAGAGAGGTAGAACGCTTAAGGGGCTATACCAGTGTGACACTTTAAAAAAATGGATTTTTTTGCTTTTTTCGAAAGTTTGTACTTTCAAGAATATCCTGTAAAAATTTCAAGGCCTCATTTCTAATACTCCCCGAATGGCAGCCTTCTAAAGAGCAACCGCTCGTAGGTATACAATCGATAGTTAAATCTTTAAACGCGTTTTTCTCGAAATGAGATTTTTCAAATTTGTTGACATTGTAACTCAAAGAGCAATTATCCGATTGACTTGAAATTTGAACTGAATACTCTTGAATATATTTACTCTACAATGAAGTAGGATATTTTTGATTGGATGAAAATTGACGATTTGGCATTGAAAAAAACGACCATTTTATAGGCAAGAAAACAGACGTTTTTTTTTCATAACTACGTCATTTTGTTAGATTTTTATATTTTTCAAAAATCCTACGTCATTGTGCAGGAAATACCTTCCAGTTTAACAACATTTTTTTCCTTTTTCGGTTTCATCTACACAATCGGCCGAAATCATTTCAGCAGTGAAGGAACTTTTTTTTGGGCGCCTCCGAAGGCAGCGTACAAGTCGCTTGGATCTCAATGTTTATCTATGAAAAAATTATGTAATATAGGTCAAATATGATAGGTATATAGGTAAAGAGGAAAACAAGACTAAAAAAATCAAAAGAAAGAAGAAAAAAACAGCAAGAAAAAGAAAGAGCAAGGAAGAAAAGCCAAGCAAGAGGGTGAAAAAAAAACACTAACAATAAGACAGATAAAGCGCAAGGAAAAAAGCACGAGAGAGCCAGAGAAAGGAAGAAAAACTAAAGTGGAAGTGGGAGACGCTGAAACGCAGAAAAAGGGAGAATGTGCGAATTACTCGCAAAGTCCATCCGTTACTTAAAAGCCTATGCGTGCGAGCGGCGTATATGTACGAGGTACCGCGACTTTACATTATAGAAGTACACAGGACATGCAAAGAGACGAGAGCTTATAAATCTCCCGATAAACTACCCCCGAGGTAGTAGCAACCCTACACGCGCTACGTCTCCCCTGCAAGGCTTCGATTATCCCCTCTCTGCGCACACATCGCCGTTTGTACTCCTCCCTAACCCCTGTATTTCTCTCATACGGGACATTTAATCTTTGCGTGGGCTTGCAAACACCCACACACACACACACACACACACACACACACACACACACACACACACACACACACACACACACACACACACACACACACACACACACACACACACACACACACATTTATATATATAAATGTTCGTGCTTGAAAAAGGAGGAAGTTATGACAGTTTGAAAATTTCGCTAATATTGTGCACCCTATTGTACACACACACACACACATACATATATACACAGGGTGAGGCACATAAAGTGTTACAGAGCAAAAGCACTCAAAATTTAATCATATACAAAAATGTTTCAGACAAAAGTTTCAGTGTTCGAGAAGGCCGTCATACTGGACCACCCTATTTTTTTATCGGTGGTGGTGCTGTAGCTACGTCAAGGTCAACTCCACTTTTTTTTAATGGAACCGTGTATTTTTTTTTTCGACGACATTATTACCGATTTTAAGGCGTTATGCACTTGTAGCGCAAAAAAAAAGGCCTTTATCATGAATTTTTTTAAAGAAAACTACAAAACTTTTTTAATCGATCAATATACCATCTTAAAGAACACTTCTTGAAGAACTTTCGGTAATTTTTTTATTGAAAAATGTTACATTGTTTAGTGGCAAATGGCCGTCAATGAAATAATGTTTTTATATACACGGTTTGGGGTAACCAACATTGCGGCGAAGTGGATCATCTGGAAAAAGAATGCGGATGGATTTAGTCAAATATAAGTATAAACTAGTCTTTAATCGAAGGATTTAAAAAAATATTCATTTTTCAAAAAATGACGGACAGTCAAAGTTGATAGTTCGATTTTAACGAAAAAAAAACGGCCGTTTTTGGGCTATAAAAGAGCCATTTTTTTCGAAAAAAAAAATCGAACGATTAAAGACTACATCTTTATGTATTGAATAAGCCTGCAAAATTTCAAGTAGATCGGTTCATTAGTGTTCGAGTAATCTTGGAAGTGCTGGAAGTTCAGAAATGCCATTTTGAGAAAAACGCGTTTAAAGTTTACTAGCCGGTCGTTTACACAACGGATTCTTCTCTTTCAACGCTCATATCTCAGTCAATTTTGTTCGGATCGACTTGAAATTTTCGGGACATATTCTCAGATACATATACTTCCGAAAAATGCAATAAAAAAATCGATTTTTTCAAAATCGCAAGTGGGAGTAACCCCTTAAGACGAATTCAGCGACCTACAATCTTCAAAAAAAAATACATGGTTCCATTTAAAAAAGTGGAGTTGACCTTGACGTAGTTTGAGCCCCTCGACCGTTAAAAAAAAGGGTCGTCCAGTATGACGGCCTTCTCGAACACTGAAACTATTGTCTGAAACATTTTTGAATATGATCAATAGTTTGATTGCTATTGCGCTGTAACTCTTTATGTGCCTCACCCTATATATATATATATATATATATATATATATATATATATATATATATATATATATATATATATATATATATATATATATATATATATATATATATATATATGCAAATATATGTAAAACCTGTGGGTAGCGAAAAGCATCGAGTGTGCATATACAACCGCGTAACACCGCAGGAATATCGGTTGCCAGGAGCGTTAATGAAATTTGACTTGGGTTAAAACGGGTAGGTATGCGATGGCCCAGGCACTTGCTCTCTCTCTCTCTCTCTGTCTCTTTCTCTCTGTGCAATAGCCACAGTGCGGTCCAACCACGAGCTGATAACGTTACCGGTGACACGAAGTTTCTTGGTTAAGCGGATGCTCATCCGCGAGGCGGATGAGCAGGTCGCTATATAACACGGGTGCGGGTGCGTGGAGCGCTGAGCGACGTGCCGGACGGAAGAGAAGAGAGTCTCATTTGAGGGTCGCGACGTTACACGAGTGGAGCTTCTCTCTTCTGCTGGAAGGTAACCTCTCTCTCTCTCTCTCTCTCACACACACACGCACACACAAACACACACACAGGCACATTTTCGCTATATAAATGTGTGTGTGTGTCTGTGTGTATGTCTGTGTGTGGGTGTGTGCGTGGGTGTGTGCGTGTGTGTGTGTGCGTGCGTGTGCGTGTGTGTGTGTGTGTGTGTGTGTGTGTGTGTGTGTGTGTGTGTGTGTGTGTGTGTGTGTGTGTGTGTGTGTGTGTGTGTGTGTGTGTGTGTGTGTGTGTGTGTGTGTGTGTGTGTGTGTGTGTGTGTGTGTGTGTGTGTGTGTGTGTGTGTGTGTGTGTGTGTGTGTGTGTGTGTGTGTGTGTGTGTGTGTGTGTGTGTGTGTGTGTGTGTGTGTGTGTGTGTGTGTGTGTGTGTGTGTGTGTGTGAGAGAGAGAGAGAGAGACTGACGAGTCCCTTTTCAACGAAACGGCCGGGCCATTTACCCGTTGACGCTACTTGTCATTTGCGTCTCTTTACGTCTCACTTTAGAGGCTCGAATGGCAGTGCCCAATTACGTTAGTTTATGCGATCATGTCCACTTGAGAGAAACCTTTCTCGAGCTCCTCCACAAAACTTCTTTTTGTATCTATATAACGTATGTATGCGAGTGCATTTATTATATATATATATATATATATATATATATATATGTGTGTGTGTGTGTGTGTGTGTATGTATGTATGTATGTATGTATATGTGCGTGTGTGTATGTATTTACTGAGGAAAAGGTCAACGGTATTTACAGATAGTTTAGTGAAATCAACTAAACTATCAAATTTACAGATAGTTTAGTGAAATCATGATGACTAGTCTATACAGGCTAGTCATCATGTGATGCCTCCGTCATATTACCATTGAACGTCATACATTACAGTGTTACTTCAACCCAGTTATCCTTGGGTTTTTCGGAATGTGTTGGGTGGAGGTACTTGACACCGACCATTTTTTGAGGGAAAGAAAAGATGGTGGTTCGGTAGCAAATCGACGAATTAGTTTGTTCAAAGTATTACTAATCGGAGGAGACATTATGTTCATCGGATGGGACAGAAAGAGTTCGGATTCGTTGGTGGCAGTTCAGTCATCTAGCCATTTGTTGACATCTTCGTACGAGCTGAAGGGCTGAGGCGTAAGCACTGACTGGAAAAAGCTATGTCTGGGGTATATTGCAGGTGGGCTAGAATTTACCAGTTCACTTCTTCCAAGTACTTTTTAACTGGTTGAGCAACATGCGGCCTGGCGTTGTCATGCTGCTGAATCAACTTGTCATGGCGACTCTACCATTTCGGCCTCTTGTCGTGTAGAGCTTGCTTCAAACGCATCAATTGCAGTCGATAACGATCCCTAGTGATGCTTTTCGATGCTTTCAGCAGCTCGTCATACGAGACTTCTTTTGGATAGTTTTCGCGTTCCTTGTTTTCCGTAGATAAATCACGACTTTGAATGCCGTTGAAGCAATCCTTGCACGTTGTAGTCAACGGAGCAACTTCGGCATAGACTTCCTCTAGAAAACAATGCGGTGCCGCGGCCAATTTCTTTGCGCGGAAATAATGGAGGATAACTTGTCGCAAATGAGATTTAGCTGGAACAATCGTTACCATTGTAAAGACAACCATGATGCTGACGTTTTGCGCAAACGTCATTTGGCAAATGTCGTTTGCTAAATGGCGTTTGTTCAATGACGTTAGCTGAATGACGTTTGCGCAGGGCCATGTCAGTAAGCAAATGACGTTTGCTACATGACGATAGATGATTTTGACGTTTGCTAAATGACTAAAGATGATGCTGACGTTTGCTAAATGACGATAGATGTTGACGTTTTGCGCAAACGTCATTTAATGAATTACGTTTGTTAAGCGATATTTGCGCAACTCCTATGGCATTTGCTCAATGACGTTTTCTCAATGACGTTAGCTAAATAACGCTATATTATGTTAACGTTTGCTGAACGAGTAAAGATGATGTTGACGTCATCTATGACTAAATGACTAAAGATTATCTAACTAAAGATCATCATCCCTAAATGACTCAAGATGATCCTGACGTCCTTTAATAAATGACGTTTCTTAAATGAAGTTTTCGCAATCCCTATAACGTTTGCTAAATGGCGCTTGCTAAATGACATTTGCGCAACGCCACGTCATTTAGCAAATGAAGTTTGGCCAACGCCACCACGCAACCACGTTATTTAGCAAATAACGTTTTCTAAATGACGATAGATGATGTTGACATTTGCTAAATGACCAAAGATGATGTTGACGTTTGCTAAATGACGATAGATGATGTTGACGTTTTGCACAAACATAATTTAATGAATTACGTTTGTTAAATGAAGTTTGCGCAACTCCTATGACATTTGCTGAATGGCGTTTGCTCAATGACGTTTGCTAATTAACGCTAGATGATGTTGACGTTTGCTAAATGACTAAAGATGATGTTGACGTTTACTAAATGACTAAGTATGATGATGACGTTTGCTAAATGACTAAAGATGATGTAGACGTTTACTAAATGACTAAGTATGATGTTGACGTTTGCTAAATGACTAAAGATGAAGTTGACATTTGCTAAATGACGATACATGATGCAGACGTTTTCCGCAAACGTCATTTTGTAAATGACGTTTATTAAATTAAGTTTACGCAATTCCTATGACGTTTGCTAAATGGCGTTTGTGTAATAGCACCTCGTTTAGCAAATGCACGTTTGCTAAATGACGATGGATGGTGCTGACATTTGCTAAATGACGATAGATGATGTTGACGTTCTGAGCAAACGTCATTTAACAAATGACGTATGGTAAATAACCTGGCGTTTTGACGCGAGTCCATGTGCATATCGACATTCATAGTGCCAGCTTCTGATTGGAGAAATTGGTCCACCCAACGCCATCTATCGCCAGCACATGCAACCAACTTATGTATCTAAGTAAAAGGTCACGTAAAACCTTAACATCATCTATCGTCATTTAGCAAACGTCATTTGCTAAATGACTTGACATTTTAGCGGCACTCTATGGACATATCGACATTTGTAGTGTCATCTTTTAATTCGAGAAAATGGTCCACCCAACGTCATCTATCGCCCGCAGGCGGTTTCACATGCAACCAACTGATATCTCTGAATAAAAATAAAATCTCAAGTAGAGAGAAATAAAACGACAGCAGGTCGCCGGGCGAGAGAGACAGAGAAAGACCAACAGTCGGCGGAAAAAAGTCCGCGCGATCTATCACTTAGTTAAGTAGCTCGAAAGATATCGACGCGGCGATGGTGACATGCGAGGGGCAGGAGATTTATTGAAGCGAGGGGTACGCATCGGGCTCGCGATATCCACAACCCACGATTAAGTACCGCAGAACCCCGTCTCCCGTGGGAATTTTTCGCTTACATTAGAACGGACAGCGCGGTCGCTGTCACGCAGTTGTAAACTGATACAGGCCTGATTGTGATTGAAGCGCGGTCATTGCTCAAAGTTTAATGCGGTTTCGTTTTTTCTCATCTTTTTGCTCCCCAGCAGGGGGATGTTTGGTTCGAAGTTCTTTTTCGGGATTTGATTGGACATGTCACTAAATTGTTTCAAAACGACGGAGAATGACGTTTCACAAAAATGTGCTTACCTACGGATTTTTACATATCAACACTTTTGGTTTTTGAAATAACGGGCTGCATTTTAGAAAGTCGATCTTGGGAAATAAGCGTCAACTACATTCGGGGGAAATATTTTGCAGATATTTTTAAGATATTTTCATGCATTTTTTTATTTTTACGTTCTTTGATGATTAATAAAAATATTTTATATTAAAAAATAATATTTCCTTGTACTTTCCACACGTTCTCACATAATTATTTATATGTGTGTATATATATATATATACACACACACACATATAAATAATTTCGAACAGTTTCTATAAAAAATATAACAAAATATTATTTAAACATATATATATACAATATGTTTAAATAATATTTTGTTATATTTTTTATAGCAACTGTTCGAATATCCGGTTTAACTTTCCGTATGAAAATTAAATATTACGCACAGTATTTTCTGATTATATTTTGCCACAATCGATCAACGGATTTAAATTCTGAAGGCTTTTAAATGTTTGAAAAAAAAAAGCGTTTACGTCGTAATTATTTTCAAAGTAAAAATATGAGGCTACGTATCGTACTTTGTACTAAAATAATACACAGAGGACATTCGTATCCAGTTCACGATATTGACGTTTCCATCGCTGGAGTGCAATAAAAATCAATTCCCTTCACTACCCAATTTTATTCTCGCCTGATTTAGCCCGCGTAAGTCCCCCGATAGTTTATTCATGGTTCTCGTTAGAAATCCACAACGTAAAACGTCATTTTTTAATCGAAAAAAAGTACAATTTTCCAAAAATTGAAAAGAATTTTCGGAAAAATCTACATTAAGGAGTCAACCAGCGTGAAAAAAATCGCCACTATGGAAGAGAAAATGTTGTGACTGGAGTAACATGAGCAAGCAGGTTTTCTAATTTTTCCAACATGCTCCTGTTCACCCCACTGTACGAAAGGAGGAGAGAAAGGGAATGAAAAAAGTCGGACGCGTGTCCGTAGGGTTGTCAAATTCGACGGCGTCCTTCGGGAATTAACCCCCCCCCCCCCCCCCCGCCCCGACCATCGGTTGTCGAACACTCGGGTCCCACTCCTTTACATCTTTCGCCGATTTCTCCTGCTCTCGTCGGGCTTCTCGATATATCAATTCCATTGGCGAGATCACATTCGCCCTATCGACAGAGTCAAAAAGGTATCGCTGTCGGGGTGGGGGAGGCAAGAAAGGGCAGGGGGCCGATCGATTTGAGCTTCCCAAGGGTTTTCAAGGGAGAGGACGCGCGATAAGTGAAACGAGATGCGAACGAATCGTAAAGGAAGAGAGAAAGAGAGAGAGAGAGAGAGAGAGAGAGAGAAAGAGAGAAAGGGCAAATGGATTTAAAAAAGCCAGTTCCTGTCCATGTGCTCTATCTCTTTCCCTCTCTCTCTCTCTCTCTCTCTCTCTCTCTCTCTCTCTCTCTCTCTCTCTCTCTCTCTCTCTCTCTCTCTCTCTTTTTAAGGATGTTGAGTCCCAAATCGCAAATGATGATAAAATTCTGAAAATTTGGTATGTTTTTGTATGAAGTATTTCAGAGGTCGTGTAAAAATTTCACGACGATTAGGAAGCTCGTTATTGAACAATTAACATTCACAAATGAAATGTTGTTTTATGGAAACTGATGTAACTTTGCAATAAGTTTTTTTTTTTGACCTCTCAATTTTATAATATCTACAATATACTGAAAGCAACGGAAACAAAACGAAGTTTATTGATAAATTTTTTTTAATTTCTTTTAAAAATTGTTCTTAACAAAATGTTAATTTTTTAATAACGAGCTTCCTAATCGTCGTGAAATTTTAACACGACCTCTTAAATACTTCATACAAAAACGTACCAAATTCTCAGAATTTTCTTATCATTTTTTATTTCAACCCTTAAGGAGGTTGAAGTAATGATGATAGAATTCTGAAAATTTGGTATGTTTTTACATGAAGTATTGAGGAGGTCGTGTAAAAATTTCATGATGATTAAGAAGCTATTTATTGAACAATTAACATTAACATGTTTCATAGGGACTCAACATCCTTAAAGGTCTCAATTCGTATTATCGTCCTTGAAAAAGTCCTCATAGCTATAACTGTCACAACTATTTTATCAACAACTTAAAGTTCTCTATTATGTTGTCTATTGCTAATGTCATTACGAATTTGATTCAACTACATCTATCATTGCAATTATTCATTACTTTGCTTCTAACAATGATCATCGTTACTATTGTTAATATTAATAGCAATATTGATGTTTTATTATGGTAATGTAATTTATATTATTACAATCACGCTATCGTAGTTACATCTCGTCGAAAGATTTATTTTTGCTATCGGTATTTTCGTGACTATTATTATTTATAAAATTGAGATGATTAATATTCGAATTATTTATGAGTGCAATATTCTTCACGCAATTATCATTGATCTTAGCATACTGATGTTAATATTTTCATGGGTATTGATAGGTACATTTAGTTTTACAGCAAATAGTCATATTTTATATACACACACACACACACACACACACACACATGCAAACATGCTCAAACGTGCTAGCTCAAAAGCTCGATCTTTTTTAGCTAGAATGTACAAAAATTGAAAAAAGGTTCCCCGTGAAACGCGTTGAAAAAGAATGACGAAAACAATAAATTCAAAGCAGTAATGCACTGCTTATACTATTTTGGGAACATATTGTTGAATAGTTTTACTAACAATTTAGGGAATGTTGAAAAATCGACTTTTCGAGTCATCTAAACTGGTTCCCCGCTTTAAATGCACATTTTCCTGATAGCAATGCTGAGGCACAAAAAATGAAATGTACATCCTGTCCGATCTGTCCAGATGACAATTGATCTCGAGCTGAATAGGACGAGGAAAAAATTGGGGGCGATTCCTCGATAAAACGATAACGAATGTAGGAGCTGGGGCTAGGGGATAGATTATCTTCTGTATTGGTCGAACTCAATACGAAGAGGGTGCAAGAGAGAGACAGACAGAGAGAGAAAGAGAGAGAGAGAGAGGGGGAGAGAGAGAGAGAGAGAGAGAGAGAGAGAACGAAGACTTTGTGTCCCTTTCGGATTACAATGGCGTCGAAGCAATAAATATTCTCCTCACTTCAGTTACGGCACCAAGAATAGTGAGAAAGTTTATCCTCGTTATCCTTTGCCTTATTCCGAGCGTCTGGGATTAGTTGGCAATAATGCCCAACACAGCGGTGCGAGAAAGTGAAGTAGAGAGGGGTGTGGGGACAGTTGAAGAAAGTGTGTGAAACGGGACCAAGCCAAGAAAAACATAATAAAATGGAAATAAAGGTAACCGATAGAGCTATAAACTGTAGACGGATAGCAGAGGGCTAGTTCCTCTTTCTACTCGCGCTCTTCCACTGCTTTATTTTTATTTTTCTCTTGGTCCTTTCGCCGGTCCCTTTTCTCGCTTTTCTTCGCGCGGCGGCCATTCGGCTAATTTGTAGATATCGTGTATATATACTTTCACGTTTTATGCGATCCCCGCACTTAATCAGCCTTATGGCCGGTGGCAGTCGAGCTTTTCCACGCCTTCTCTCGGTTTCTCTCTTTCCCGGTCTCTCTCTCCCGCTCCCTTTCTCTCCCCCTTCTCCTATGTACTACAACTGGTACATACTATTATTTCGTTACCATCTTCGAGTCTTTCATTACTTTCTTTATTGTTGTTCTAGCATTATTGTCACGATTCGTACCAATAGCATTATCAATATTATGAAAAATGTCTGAACAAATACATCCGTAACAAAAGTCTGGTCATTTTTTTAAGGAAGCTTTCCAGTGTGACAGCCCGAAAAATCCCTGTTTTTCGCGATTTTTTTTTTTAAAGAAAAAATAATCTAATCGGTCTGGTTTTTTTTTGTATATTAATTGGGTATTGAAGAATACAAAACAATTTTTTAAAGATCGACTTATTTATTAATTAATATCTATAAAAATGATGAAACAATTGTTGCAGAAAATGCACTTGGATGTGGTGTCCACGTTGGGGGTCACAATTTTGATCTGAAACAAAAAACACAAAAAGATTATTGATCGGTATATAATTGGCTTTCGTGCTATGGAGGCTTTTTTTTGCAAAAATGGCGCCGTTTTGAACAAAAAGTATCGATTTTAGCACTTTTTTTGGCAGTTTTTTTTTACAAAAAAATAGGAAGATGTCAAAAAAAAAAAAAGCTTCCATAGCACGATAAACAATGACGTTAAGAATATTGTGTAAAAAATTCAACTCGATAGCTTTAAAACTCTGCCCTCCAAGTTGGACACCGTTTTGAAAAATGCTGTTTCGAGAAAAACGCGTTCAAAGTTTCGCTGTAGCTGTAGCGCTCCGTTGCCTTCTTCCAAGAAATGCTGTACAGTAACCGAAATAATCTGAATTTCCGAATGAAAATTTCAGGGAATATTCGGAAGAGTGTATACTATTCGATAAAGCAAAAAAAAAAAATCGATTTTTTGAAAATTTCACACTGGAAAGCTCCCTTAAATCTCATGCATATGTATGTAATTTAATTTAATATTTTATTTAAATTAACATTTTCGTATATGAAGGTGTGTGTGTGTACATATATATATATATATATATATATATATATATATTGGTATAAGCACATTTCGGGGCAACACTTTATACGATTACGAGAAGTTGGGATGATTACCGTCCAGCACTTTAATTATTTAATGAATCATAGCCCTGGAAGAGACCCGCGGAGACATGTGGCCCGTTTTATTCGAATGCTCGTTAGAGCGCTTGAACCTTATAGTGCACTCAAGGCACCAAGCGCATTTTGAGGGCGAGAGGAAACATACGCGCATGTAAATATATACGTATGTATGTATGTATGCATCCATGCATGTATGTATGCATGTATGTATGTATGTATGTATGTATGTATGTATGTATGTATGTATGTATGTATGCATGTATATATGTATGTATGTACGTATGTATGTATCTATGTATGTATGTATGAATGCATGTATGTATGTATGTATGAATGCATGTACGTATGTATGTATGTACACACCATATACACCAGCAATGGTGGTCGTGGACCACATCTGCGCATCCCACCAAACCACCCAAATAGCAGAGGAGGAGCAGCAAGGATCGCCCCCTTGAGTCTCAACGGCGCGCGTTGTACACTCCGGCTGTAAGAAAAGCCACAATTTCCCACACCATGATGCCTGCCGACCGCACCGGCGCCAAATAGTGAACACAGAGCATTGCTTTGCAAATCGATAAGATGATACAACCGTTTGGGTTTATCATTTAAAACGATGTTAACGGAAGCAAAGGTTTCCACAGTAAAAATCGGAGAACCCATGAAGTAGAATCATATTCTAACGACTAGACGGGCATGATGAAAATGGACTTCAACATGGCAAACTCCATACAAGACGTCTTCTTCCTCCTGGACTCCGTCATACATCATCATTCCTGGGCTCCTGCAACAGTAGTTGGAGCTCTTACCACAGAGTTGATCAAACCGATTCGGTAGCGGGTCACCTTTCGCGCAACCTCCGGGCGTGTTGATTCAGCCTCAGCAGCTGTTTTCTTGGTGGGGATTGTAGGTGGAAGCCATTGTCGAGCGGGTTTCCGCTGATTGAAAACTACCGATAGGGCGATATATCGATTGGCGGGAATCTCTAGGTCTTCGCCGTGTGGGTGTCTTGTTTTTCTTGCTGTCGACTCTACAGCCCCATACCCCGCGAAAATTCGCGGGTAAGCAATCGACGACTCCTTTCCTTTGCCGGCACATGCCTTCCTGGTACCTTTTGCTTTTTCTCTCTCTCGCTAAGATATCCTGGATTTTCTGCACTTTCGGTACCATCCTTCCCCGCTTTTTCTTTGTTCCCGAACGAGGCTTCTTCGTGGTGCTCCACGTACTGTCGACACTGCATTTTCTATTTCTCAAAGTCGTTCCCTCTGCTCCTCATTCTCCTTCACTTTTCGCTTCGAAGCCATCCCACCGCTTCCCCCACACAAAACAAAAACCCATAAGCGAACCCATACGCGCCTTCAAGCCAATCCTCTTGTCTCTCCAGCCCCGCGCTCCGTTCAATTTCTTCTTCGCTCTTTTCCTCGACAACGACCGAAACCACGTCCGCAGGTTAGAGCTGTTGCACTTATCTTGTAGCGCGGTCACGACGGCAAAAACTCGCCTGGTGCTCCGCGGCAAGGAACTGCCAATACTCGCACACATGTACAGATGGGTAGATCGGAAAAAGTCATGTTGAAGACATTGGACTTGTAGTACCATCCTCACGGTATCCCGTCGTCGTCGTGCTCAACATCCAGCCAGGCAATGTCTTCAAAATCAAGCTGTAAGATAAATGTGAGATTCGTCAAAATCAAAGATTTGCGCAACCATGTCGAGGCCTGGAAACAGCTGGATGCGCTAATGGCCAACAGGGCATGCAGGCAACTGATTCACAATGTCCGTTCCCCATGGGTATACACGTAAATATGAATTAGATGTCGCAGTCAGCCGCGTTCCTACCGCAGCTTAGCTCAGCAAGACTTCAACTTGCTTTGTGTGCACGTAAGCTGCAAAATCTGCAGACGTGTAGCCTCACCAGAACTGCCAGACACCTTCGCGATCTCGTCTAGGCAATCTCGGATCTCCTCTGCATCATAAAAATCTGCTAAATACCACTACCAAACCGCTTTACGTACCTTGCCAAGGAACTTTTAATCAGCACCCCACGCGCTCCTGTATGTTCACTTTATTTTAATTCCTAATTAATTTTTGGGAACAGACCGCCGTTGGTGGGAAAAAGGCGGAATTGGACTCAACCGAATTGAGTGAGACTTTGTCCGCTGGTTCAAAGAGCTTTGTCCGGTTTCCATTAGCATGGCATTGGAGTTTTTGATTGCCTAGCAGGTTACAAGTTGGAAAAATAAAATTAGATCCAGCAGAATCAAATTAGCATACCGTTTTCGACCCGGGCAGAGCTTTATCAAGATGACATCAGGTCGAAATCAAGACACAAAGAACGATAAGGAATCGTTATGAAGTAGGTGACCACTTAGGGAGTATAAAATTAGATGCAGGAGCATCGAAGTAGCATTCCTTTTTTGACCCGGGCATAGTTTTATCAATTGACATCAATCTGGGTGATATTCCACAATGTGGAAACTTCGGCAGGTTGGAATTAAGACAGAAATAAGGACATCGCAGCTTAATAAAGTGGATCAGCACTTAGAAAGTATAAGATTAGATGCAGCAGAATCAAATTAGCATACCGTTTTCGATCCGAACAGAGTTTTACCAAATTGACATCAGGGTGATGCCACAATATTGGAACTTCGGGAGGTCGAAATTAAGACACAAAGAACGATAAGGAATCCTTATGAAGTAGGTGACCACTTAGGGAGTATAAAATTAGATGCAGGAGCATCGAAGTAGCATTCCTTTTTTGAACCGGGCATAGTTTTATCAATTGACATCAATCAGGGTGGTATTCCACAATGTGGAAACTTCGGCAGGTTGGAATTAAGACAGAAATAAGGACATCGCAGCTTAATAAAGTGGATCAGCACTTAGAAAGTATAAGATTAGATGCAGCAGAATCAAATTAGCATACCGTTTTCGATCCGAACAGAGTTTTACCAAATTGACATCAGGGTGATGCCACAATATTGGAACTTCGGGAGGTCGAAATTAAGACACAAAGAACGATAAGGAATCCTTATGAAGTAGGTGACCACTTAGGGAGTATAAAATTAGATGCAGGAGCATCGAAGTAGCATTCCTTTTTTGAACCGGGCATAGTTTTATCAATTGACATCAATCAGGGTGGTATTCCACAATGTGGAAACTTCGGCAGGTTGGAATTAAGACAGAAATAAGGGCATCGCAGCTTAATAAAGTAGATCAGCAGTTAGGAAGTATAAGATTAGATGCAGCAGAATCAAATTAGCATACCGTTTTCGACCCGGACAGAGTTTTACCAAGTTGACATCAGGGTCACTTAAGCAGTTCGAAATTAAGACAGAAATAACCAAATCAGATCCAACAGATCGCATCAGTACTTCGGGAGAATAGCATCAGATTCGGCAGGGTCAAATCATCATGCAGTTTTTTGCAGTGCCATAGAAAAATTTGTGAAATTAGTCGCTGCCTGTCAAAGTCGATGTTTTGATAAAGTTTTCCGGGGTGGGCTGAAAACCCAGAAAAGCCCAAAAAGGCTAAGACGAAAGTGGCGGGTCGTGAGTGAGCGAGAAGAGTAAAGCTTTGCAGAAGCGGATTACGAGAGAGGTGGGGAGAGAGAATGAGATTACCATCGCCGGGCAAAATCTCTCCCATCATCGGGGGTTTGAACATCACGCTTGATCGACTGCAGGCGAGCATTGGTGGTATTAAAATCCAGATCTAGTTCGGGAATAGTTGCGAGTTTCGGTGGATCAGGAAACTTGGGGAATGGAAACCAGCAATGGGATGGCGGACGAGCAGGGAAAGAGAACGCTCTCGGAAGAGCCGCCAATATAGCTTGAGGTTGATTTCCGGCATAGGGCACGAGTATCAACTTTGAAGTCGATGGACCGGAAAGAATGGCCATTTTCAGGACTCCCTCCACCGTTTTACTTCTTCCAATTTTTTGTAGACGGGAATGAGCCTTCGCGTCTTATAGGCTCACTTGATTGACAGGCTTTTAGGAGGGATCGCATCGCAATTCGTTGATGCGTGCAACGATGCATCCAAGGCAACGACACGGCTAGTTCATCCCACGAACTAGACTCTCCGTTGCTGGAGGTCAAAATCCCAGACGGCAATTTATCGACAAGAAAATGGCGTGTAGCTTCGGTAGTTTTTTAAAACAATCGTGCCCACCCAAAATGGGTAGTATTTTTTTGCTACAGTCTTCATTCTTATCGAGCATTACAACTAACCCAGACACTAGAAAAAATCAAATTGAGAGGGTAAATTTGCCATCGTTAGGACGACGCAGGCGATGCCGAGGGGAAAACTAGTAGATAATATAAACCTTTAACAATTGTTTACAATAAACACGACATACAGAAAAAAGTAAGAAAATATTAGGTTACAAAATTGCGGTACTTGCAAAATTGATTGCTTGGTTGATTTATGGCTTGCTAGCACCATGATGCGAGGTAGCACAATAGTAGTAATTTACGAGATGATTTTAACTAACAAATAATATAAATAATAGGAACAATAATATTATTAAAAATATAGAAGTATATGTGCTAGAAATGTGAAACTGAAAGGTAAAACTAAATATGCCCCTAGTCGATGTAATTAAATTCTAGAGAAAACGAGAGAGAGAGAGAGAGAGAGAGAGAGAGAGAGAGAGAGAGAGACCCACAGAAGGAATATGCTTAATTGATTGATTTACTATTAAATCCCAACTCATGATTCTGAGGCAAAGTTGGCAGAAGACCAATGCTCCGTGCTTTTACAATTCAAGTTCTCTTGCACATGAAATTACAAAAGAAAGATGTACTCGTATAACAGAAATAACAATACAATAAAAAATAAATACAAGCCGTGATTATCCAAACGTCAATTTGGAAAATTATCGCCACACCGTAGTTTTTCAAAAACCATAAAAAAAATAAACCAAAATAATACACACTCATTCTCACTATCATACACTATTATACGAAATCATACATAGTCATATAAAACTATACGAAACCATAAAAATTAAACCTCATGCAAATCATAATAATCGTTCTAAATAAAATAACACAATTCGGAGTGGAAGAGAGTTGAGAGAGACACAGGAAGAGAGAGAGAGAGAGAGAGAGAGAGAGAGGCCCGCACTTATAAAGACTCGTGGACTATTAATCTGATTACCAATATAATGAGACATGCCTGAAAATCGTATCGAACGAAAAGGAGGTCTTGGCTGGAATAGATTTTCATGCCATGCTTCGTCTGTATCTCGACCGGGAAATGAGGAACTCTGGATAATTTACAAACGTCAGTGAAGAGGAATCAGCAGGCACTCCAATGAGGTACGGAAGACGAGTGAGAGGCATGTAGAGACTAGTAGAGAGAGAAAGAGAGAGGGAGAGAGAGAGAGAGAGAGAGAGAGAGAGAGAGAGAGAGAGGGGGGGGGGGAGATAGCAGTGAGCAGATGACGAATGGAATATGGGTTTGAGACGCGCGGAGACAAGCAGAGCAATGGGAACGTCGCGGCAACTTAATTAATCAAAGCCTGGCGCCTTCTTGAGAGTACCTCATTACGGGAACACGGGCGCGAACGGGTGACCCGAGCGCGCACATACACCGTGCCATGAGTGCGACGAGGGTGTGACGCGATGCTGATCTTGGGTATATGAGGGGACTCGAAGGAGCTGGTGTTGCATTCATAATTGGGACGCGCCTAATTACCTGGATGTACCGGAGCTGGGAAAAAAAAAATCAAACGAAATAGGAAGACGAGAGAATATGAAGGTGTAGACGAAACGCACGATAGATGGCGTTACGTAGGCAATTTTCTCGAATTAAAAGTTGGCGATCCACATTATGACGGGCCAATAGAGACTTCGGAAAATATCCGAATTGACCCAGAAAATTATGGGGCCAGAAGTAAAGAGCAGAAAATCAAATTGACATGCGAAAATCAATTTACAAATATCGAGAAAAATCGCTCGAAAAAAAATCCCTATAAAAAAATGCAGAGAGAGGAAGAGTTAAAGTCGAATAAGAAAAAAGGACAGCCTAATGACAGCTGCTTACGAGATTTTTTCCTCAAATCCGCGCGTACTCTTCTGCCCCCGCCGCGCCCTTTTTCCACGGGAAAATTTCAAACTCGAAATGAAAACGCCGAGCACCGCGACACTGATTACTGCCGATGAGATATACAGAGCGAACACGCAAAGTCAGAACGGTGCGAAACAAAAAAAAAAAAGCACGAAACAAAGTCCCGGCTGGTTGCAATATGGAAACAATGATGAGTCGCGAGAGAGAAAATTCAACCCGCGCGGATTATACGCGAATAAGCCGCGCATACGAAATCGGCTTCTCCCAGGGTGTCCCTCGTTAAATAATTGTGCCCGTTGAATAAAATGGAAATGAAGATGAGATACACAGCGAAAAAGAATGTTGAAGGACTTGTGCGGAGCAGCGAGAATGAAGCAATAGCGTGGATGGTGTGAGGTACATTTTCAAGAGACACGAAGTCTCTTTTTCTCCGTCTTTTTCCTCTGTCAGCTTATTATTCGTACGATTTATTACAACTACTGTTATTGTATTTTTTTGTTGCTTACATCTATATATATGTGTGTGTGTATGTATATATATATATATATATATATATGCAGGGTGTCCCAAATGTCACGCAACAATATGCATAAGCCGCGAATGTTAAATGTTTCGCGACATTCGGGACACCCTGTATATATATATATATATATATGTTCAGGTGAAGAAAAAAAAATTTGTTATTTTATTTTTTGTTTGAAAGCAACAAAAAATAAAATAACAAATTTAAAAAATATATATATATATTTATGTTAGGGTGAGTAAAAAAAAAATTATTTTTCGCGTTACTCAACTGAAAATATTACTACATTATGAAAAAGTAATTTGTACAAAATTTGAAAGGTCTAAACATTTTTTAGGTAGTGCTCAAACGACTTTTAATTCTCTTTATTTTCGATTTTTCGTCAATTTTTTTTCTTCATTTGTTTTGTTACTCCAAAACAACATATTACTCCGAAAAAAAAACACGCATACTCGTTAGACATTCAGTAATGTAAACACCGTGTTCTTGTTCGTCAAGTGGTTGATATAATTTCCACAACCGAATTACATATACTGACTCTCAATCTGCAAATACAAATTGTTTATGGTTAAAAAAATATGTAAATGAAAAATTGTGAATTGTTACAGAAAAAATAAAATCAAGACTTACATTGGATCACGCACTAACATTTTCTGCATCGAGATATATACGAAATGATACTCCGATAATCATGAAAAAAAAACATGAATAAGGCGTTTGAGCACTAACTAAAAAATTGTTTAGAACCCTCAAATTTTGCAAAACTTTCTTTTTCTTAACATATTTCAATTTTCCGTTGTGAAAAAAAAAATCGATTTTTTTAACCACCCTAATATATATATATATATATATATATATATGTTATAACTTATTATTACCATTATTTTATTATTTTACTATTGTTATCGTTTTTTCCATTATCATTTTAGCATTATTTCCCCATCTCTCTTTCTCTCCCTCTGTGTTTTGTTTCTACCTCCCCGTTCCCTTTCTCGTTCGGTCGCGTGGTCTTCTCGGCGCCTCGCGACGCGACGTGACAGACCTGTAATAAATATCGCGCGGGCGAGATGAAAATACGTGGCTGCGGCAGGTGGGTAACACACACCCACATCCACCTAGCCAAGTGCACGAGGAGACAGCGGACGAAGTATCGCAAGTGTATACGAAGATAGGAAGGGGCGGCGAAGGAGGAGGAGGAAGCAACTTAGGGGTGGCAAGGGCGGTAAGCACAAGTGGGGGGGGGGGGTGAAGAGTCCGTTGATGTAAGGGAGCGAAAGAGAGACAGAAAAGATGCCCGAGGGGATGAGATAAATTGGAAGAGCTCTCGAAGTTGTCAACTTCCACCCTGTGTGTATATATATATATATATATGAAGACAGTGAGAGTGCAGGGAAGAGACGGCTCTGCATATCACAGAAGACAATCGCTACCAATTCTGAATCGCTCAAGTTATGTAAAAATGTATATATATCAATATACAATATACATATTTTCAGGTGCAGATATATATATATATATATAAACATACATACGTAGGGTATATATATATACCCTAATACACAAAAAACAAACCCAAACATATTCAAACCCAAAATTCAGAATTATCGATAAAAAATAAACCTGGCACGCACTATAATTCCTTGCAGCGTAAAAACAGAATAATATATATATATATATATATATATATATCATTAATAATTATTATATTATTAATAGATATATATAGATTAGTAAAAACAAGATAATATATATATATATATATATAATTTTGTTTTTACGCTGCAAGGAATTATAGTGCATGCCAGGTTTTTTTTTGGCGATAATTCTGAATTTCGAGCATTGAATTTTGGGTTTGAGTATGTTTGGGTTTGTTTGAGTTTGTTTGGGTTCCTTTGGGTTTGTTTTTTGTATGTTAGGGTATTTTTGAAAATTTTGAAAATTCAATATCTCGAAAACTGTTGCGAGTCGCCAAAAATCCCTTCAGGGGTTGTCTTAAAATATTAGAAGGAAAGCTTGTGCAAAATTTCAGCAGGATTGGTGGAGAGGTGGGTTTCGGAACCTTACCCTTAAAAAAAACTTTAAAACTCAATATCTCGAAAACTATTTCGAGAAGCCCGAAAATCCCTTTAGGGGCTATCTTAAAGTGATCAAAAAAAGATTTGTGCAAAATTTCAGCTCAATCGGAGGGGGGTCGGAGGGGGTCAGAAGGGGGTCGGAACCTTATCCCACGGGCCTCAATGAGATGTGACCAGAAAAATCCATGACTGACGGATACAAGAAACAAATATCTGGAATAGTCGAGAACGAAGCCGCGGGCCAAAGTTAGCATTTACATATAGACGGTCTACGAGAGAAAGAGAGGAGAGGAGAGAGAGAGAGAGACCAGAAAGTAAGCGATCTACATAGTAAAAAAGACAATCGCCATCACCAGAATCGTTCTTTGCAAAAACTCGCTCTCCTTCTCTTTCCTCTTTCCAACTAGTACTCCCGCTGCACCTATCCACTCTTATATTTATTTATTCGAAATACTTGAAGGCCTCTTCATTCAATGAATACAATATCAGGTATGACTCCTTAAGGCAAATATGTTCTGATGATTTTACTATAGATATAAAATAAAAATGAAAATAACGACGTAGATTTTGGACGGGCCAGAGGGAAGAATAAGACGTGCCATACATATGTACAGGATGATTTACAATTGTTAGGTTTTTTTAGGGCCTAAAATTCGATAATTCGATAAAAATGTCCATTACTTTATATTCACCCAAATTGTATATAAAGGATGTTGAGTCCCTATGAAACATGTTAATTTTAATTGTTCAATAAATAGCTTCTTAATCGTCATGAAATTTTTACACGATCTCCTGACCACTTCATGTAAAAACATACCAAATTTTCAGAATTCTATCATCATTACTTCAACCTCCTTAAGGGTTGAAATAAAAAATGATAAGAAAATTCTGAAAATTTGGTATGTTTTTGTATGAAGTATTTAAGAGGTCGTGTTAAAATTTCACGACGATTAGGAAGCTCGTTATTAAAAAATTAACATTTTGTTAAGAACAATTTTTAAAAGAAACAAAAAAAAATTTATCAATAAACTTCGTTTTGTTTCCGTTGCTTTCAGTATATTGTAGATATTATAAAATTGAGAGGTAAAAAAAAAACTTATTGCAAAGTTACATCAGTTTCCATAAAACAACATTTAATTTGTGAATGTTAATTGTTCAATAACGAGCTTCCTAATTGTCGTGACATTTTTACACGACCTCTGAAATACTTCATACAAAAACATACCAAATTTTCAGAATTTTATCATCATTTGCGATTTGGGACTCAACATCCTTAAAAAAATAAGTATTCACTTTCGAACAGGAATAAATACATTTTTCCAATAGCCAGTAGAAACCGGCAAAACGCTTTTTTGTAATGACATTTTTGTCAATTTCGATAATTTTATGTCCACCCGAATTGTAGCTATCACAAACATTACTTTTTAGTTTCGAACAGAAATAAATGTATTTTTTTTCGATGGCTGTAGAATTTGCAAAAATAATTTTATCGACATTTTGATACGAGCCTTCTAAAGCTTGAGATATTCAAGCGAATTCCAGACGTATTAGCGAATCGTCGGATTATTTTAGTGGAAATGAAAAAATTTCTGGGTTAATGAAACGGCGAGAAAAAAATTATCGAGCACTTAGACTTGCAGTAAACAGCTGTGATTGGGCATCGGTTTTTTAAATACCTATCTGGTATCATTTCTTTATATCACCGTCTGACAGTTCTGCAACGAACCATTCAAGTTCTCGCAAGATCCCATATAACATTAACCCATTCGTTGGCAGAGAGAATTCGACAAAAAGTGCCCAAAATGGCAAGAAAATTGGCTGTATCCTAAAAACTTGTACTCTGAGGTTTTTGAGGCTGCTGATTACAAATCTGAACTCAAAATTCAAGAATTCACAATGACGAATAAATATTGCGAATGAAAATACAAATAATACAGATTGATTTAAATGAAAATCGGCACTCAACCTTCATATATTTCCACCTATTTATTGTTATTATGCTCCATGTTAGTGAATTGACCATGAAAAATTCCTTTATTTGGACTTCAGCATCACACTCAGCATCCCCGAAAATCCCCGAGTACCAAGATTTATCCAGATCGTGCTGTTTTTTGCACTTTCGTCCTCCATATTGGATCCGCCATTAAAATTTTTCGAATTTTGTGTTCTGATTCGTAATAAGCGACCTCGAAAATCCCAGAGTACCAATTTTTATCTAAATCGAGTAAGATTTTCAATTTCGGTCCGCCATTCTAGCGCCGCCATTTGGAATTTTCAAATTTAAAGTTCAGATTCGTAATAAGCGACCTCAAAAATCCTGGAGTACTAATTTTCACCTAAATCGAGTCAAGTTTTCAATTTTTGTCCGCCACATTGGCGCCGCCATTTTGAATTTCCAAATTTTGACTTCAGATTCGGATTCAGCGAGCCCGAAAACCTCCGAGTGAGGCTCCGATTTCAAATCAGAGCAAGTTAAATAGAGAAATAAAGGTTGACGCACTATTGCGTCAGTGCCACACGGGGCACGGAATTATTTGACGCACTATTGCGTCAATGCCAACGAAGGGGTTAACCCCTTTTCAAAGCGATGTTTCACGCCGTTCTCTGATTTTCCAGTGCAATTCATTCAAAATAGATGGCGTTAGTCGACTCAAATTTTTTTCGAAGCTCACGTTTCGTGAGATTGCAACATTCAAGTGTGCATAAAGTTTGCGAAAATCGAAAAAAAAATATCGAAACTACAAACGGTGCGTGAAAAATGTGACATTGCTCTGGGCTGCAACAAGCAAAACAACTGGTCAAAGCATTCCGTACATCATAGAGAAATGTTACGACACAATGCAACATGTCTGCCACACTCCTTTTTTTTCAAAAATGACATAATACAGGTTTAAACATTTTTTTTCAAACCTGCGATCAAGTTAACTATTTTTTACTTCTCATGCTCTCGAGTTGTGGAGGGTAAACGTTTGTAACAGTAAAAACTTGGGCAATTATTTCAGCAGACCCAGCTGACATTCAATGCACCTCTTTTCGAATTTCGAAATATTTTTTTCCCTAAAAAAATTACGATCACGGAGATTCACGTTGCAAATTGATAATACGATTCAATCATTTTCATTTGCTATTTAATACCCGAAGAAAAAAAAATCCCGGGCGAGTAACTATCGTGCTGAGCTCCGGGCTGAGCGTCGAGCTCAGCACGGGAATATCTCGGGTAATTGTTGTCGCACGACATTAAAAAAAAAAGCGTTTCACTCGCAGTTACACGCCCTGTACACTCACCAACCCCGGTAGTTTTAAATCACCCGGTATATGTGTAATTTCGCCTCGAGGCATACGGAAATTCGCGTAGTAGCGAAAACGATTCTGCTCAAGTGTCGGGGCGGGAGGAGAGGGGGATTGTTAGTGATGGGGGGTGCGTGGGTGGTGAAAATTGATAGGTGCACGAGTGTATAACCATAATCCGTAAGTTTTCAAAGCCCCCCACCCCCACCCCCGCCGTCTTTTCGCCAACTGACAAATCTTTCGATTATACGAAGTGTATTAGGTGTGCATATATATATATTCCCGCGTATAATACACCGCATGTCACAGTGAAATATTTCTCCTCCCGGGATCGTTATGCTCGGATTGTTCCCAGCGCGTACGAACTTGCGAAAATTCTAGCACCGTGATGAGCTTCACGTCTGCGTATTCACGGAAAAACCACCGCGCCTCGGGCAAACGTCAAAACTACCGCCGCGTCATTCAAATACGTGGGAGGCAAAAAGAAAAAGGTATGAAAAAAAACGTACTCTCTCGTGTTGGATAATCGTGTTGGACGGTCCGCACGGTGGGTTTTTATTTATTTAAATTTTTTGCGGAGGGCCTCGAACGTTTCATCCATGAATATTGAGAGATACTGACTTTTGGGTCGATTTTTTTTCTGGTTTGAAGAATTCAATCCTGCATTGAAATTTTGGGAATTGTGGTCATGTGTACAGGGTGGCTTGGGTAGTGACGTCCAAATGGTAAAAATAGATGCTTCCTATCAATACCTGTCCGAATCAACCCTATTTATATTCTACGATGTTTTTCACTTTGCGAAAAAACCATATTTCAATTTTTCAATTTTATTACTAACAGGTGTTTTTAAGGTTCATTTATTTTATTCATTTCTTGCTTATACGTTCAAAAAAATGTATTAACTTTTATTCGTGATTTTTTTTTCTTTTCGCGTGTACTCTTCTCTTGGAACTTTTCCGAAGCAATTTGAAGTCTAGACGAGTATGAGTGTTTCGTTTAATCATCTGAACTTTAGTGACTGATCCGCTCAAACCCATTTTTCAAGCTTTCGATCTCAACCCAAAGCACCAAAGTCAGTGTTCAGTTGGCCCGTTATTTATTCCTCGACAGAGAACTTCACAACGATAACACATGCAAAAAATAATCGCAAGGAACGTAGGTACGCAAAAAATAACCAAAAATATGAAGAATAATAATATGGACTCAAACTTAAGGAGTGAGATGAAGTCTGCCATCCCGGGTATTATCGTTAATAATAGGGGGGGGGGGGTCGAAACTGGTTGCTTGCAGCTGCCGTCCGCTTCCTGCCATGGGGACCCGATCGTGATCACTAATTGTGGGATATCCCGGAAACTATTCATCGGATTGACGTGAAATTTTCAGGGAATATTTTCAAAACATCATACTTCAAGAAAATGTAAAAAAAAATCGATTTCTTGAAAATTCTGGCTGCACCTCACCCCTTAACCGACATTTACCAAAAATTCATCTATTTTTATTTTCATTATTAATGGAAAATTATTATTTCCCTTTATATCACATTTACGTGCATCTCCAAATGAGGAAACTCGCTAATGAAAACCGTTTCGGTGATTTCCGTAATCCTAAAGGGTGTAGGAAAAAAAAAATTGAGCAATCGACGGAAATACTCATTGCATTCCAGCCATGCCACCTTTACGATCGTGTATGTACTATCCGAAAAGGGCCTTTCGACGAATTTCTCGAAACAGACCTTTTAGTGCCTTCGCGTACACGTTCCTAAAAGGGTGTTTCTCCTTGGCCAAAACTTTCCGAATGCTCGTGCTGCGCTCAGTCCCTTCATCCCCTAGATTCTACACCCCAACCCCCTTCCGACCATCCTTCCTTTCCACCCTTCAACGTCGTACTACGTAGAGCGAGGTAATAGCTCTGTGTCACATTATTGTTGTTACTATACATTAAGGCAATGTACGTTCGTGTATATATATAGGGTGTCCTGTTATGAATGGATAATCCTGCAACTGATGGTCAACTGCAACCTGGAATCGATAGGTCAGATCGTGTCCTATTATATGCGAAGTGAGTCCCTTTTCAGTTCACCAAAAGTCCCATGATTTTCGAGATAAAAATCATCTGCTTTTAGTTTTTCTCACGCCATTTCTACAAACAGTAACTTTTTTTTATCAATTTTTGGAAAAAATACTCTTAGTTGATTGTTTTATCTAGAAAAATCTTCCTAACCTCAAATGTTAAGGAAACTATTAAAAAAGGTCTTAGGCACAATTTTCATGCAAACCAATGTTAATAATTATTAAACCAAACACCCTGTATATATGGGTACATGCACGATACATGTATATCACTTCGTGACTCGAAGAATACTGTCTGGAAGTAAATAACAGGAAAGGGCGAACGCACGCGCGCGCCACTTCCACGCCGACTTCGAAGTGACTTATGAAAAAGTTTTCGAAACCCACCCTCATTCTCCCTTCCGCCATTTGGCTCTCTCTCTCTCTCTGTCTTTTTCTTTCTCCTATGGGCCTCTTACTCCCGCTGTATACTGTTGTATTCCTGGGTATATCCGCACTTTATTTAACCCACCCTCGTCGCCCATCCAGTACTTTATCCTCCGACGTATTTTCTATGGTCCTCTCACCGTTCTCGTTCGTCACATTGCCACTTATTATTACTCTCGTTTTCTTCTCTCTGTGTATCGCTCTATAATAATATCTCTATAATAATCTAAATATATTTATATATATATATATATATATATATCTATATCTATATTAACTATATACTAAATATAATATTATATATATATATATATATATTAACTAATATATTAGGATGGGTCAAAAAAAATTAAATAATTCGCGGTACTCAACAGAAAATGTTACTCCGTTATGAAAAAATAATTCATCCAAAATTTTAAAGGCCAAAACATTTTTTAGGTAGTGCTCAAACGACTTTTAACTACTTTTTTTCTCGATTTTTCGTAATTTTTTTTCGTCGTTCGTTTCCTTACGACAAAACAACATATTGCTCCAAAAAAAAACGCATACTCCTTAGACGTTCAGCGATGTACAAACCGTGTTCTTGGTCATCAAGTGGTTGATATCATTTTCGGAATTACATATAGTGATTCTTAATCTGCAAATACAAATTGTTTGTGGGAAAAAAAAATCTTTAAATAAAAATTGTGTATTGTTACAGAAAAAATTAAATAAAGACTTACTTTGGATCACGCAATAACATTTTCTGCATCGAGATAAAAACAAATATTAATACTCCGATAATCATGAGGAAAAAAAACATGAAAACGGCGTTTGAGCACTAACTAAAAAATTGTTTAGAACCCTCAAATTTTGCAAAACTTTCTTTTTCTTAGCTTACTTCAATTTTCCGTTGAGAAAAAAAATCGATTTTTTTTCCATATATTTATTTCTATTTATTTATATATATATATATGGGTGTCGGCATGTGAAGAGTGTCCCAGTAAAATTAACCCACTCAAATATCGTCAAACCCGTTGATTGTACTGAAACATGTTTCAGACGAAAGTTAAGTGGTACCAGGCGGCTTATTATGCAGTGCTAGTAATAAGCATATTCGCTACAGGCGCGTCTGGCCTTACGAATGACAAATTGGTCCCTCATTTCAAATGGAATTATATTTTTCTATGAGCTTACACCTAGTTAACAATTTCGAGAATATGAATTGTTGGCTTTCGCCGGATTCGGAAAATATATAATTCAAAAAACATATTATCGATGTGAGATTCGGAACGAAAAGTATGTAATTAAGCATACAATGATATCGTTTCATGTAAATTTTTATTTAAAAAAAATTGAAAATTATCGTTATTGGTACCTCTGTATAAAAAATGTGGACCAATGGCCGGACCGATGACTCGACGATGGTTAGTCTGAAAAATGAAAATAAAAAATAAAAAAATAAAAATCGAAAAAATAATTCGACAATGGCAGGTGTTATAAAAATGTGTAATGTTTACTTATGCTCGGAAGCTTGAATAATACAAAATTTCAACAACAACAAAAAACAGCAACGAACGATGATAGTGCAATTGCGGAAATTTTGGATTCTTAATATGGAAAATCGGGCAATTGTGGATAGAGTTATGATGCCAGCCGCGTCAAGAAAAGTGATTTCGAAAAAAAACGCCATTGACCATTTTAAATCGTCTGTAACTTGGTCAATTTCCAATATTTTATCTTAAATTTTTTTTTGGTCGCCTGTTCTTGAATATGTGGACTTTAAGAATGCAAAAACTATCGATTTTTTAACTCGCTACGGTGGTGTCACGCCTTATGCATAATTAAGAATACGATAATAATGATAATACTTATTTTCTGAATAAAAGTACTGCGTCGGTTTATGCATTAAGGGGGATATTCGGGCGGGGAAAAAGTGGCTAATGTTCATTATTTTCTTTTCAAGTGCTTGCTTCACCATTTTTCGAGACTTAGGCTATTACCTCTTTTTCAGTAGTGGATCATTCTGAAAAAGAACCAACCATTTTTTTTCCTCCATTAACTCTCATACGCAAAGTATGGACCAAGCAAAAGTGAGAAATGTTGAAAATCGATGAAATTCGCATTGACACAAACAATTGAATTTTACAAAAAAACGGTGGCTAAAAAATATCAACATTAACAAATTAAAATATTTAAATTGAAATATTGAATATAAAAAATACCTTTTTTTTCTAATTTTCAAAAAAACATTTACAAAAGTAGTAATAAAACATACTCCGAGTTAAAAAAACACCGAAAAAATTGGTTTAAAAAAAAATCATGGAAATGAGGCATTTTATTTTCTCGCCTAAATGTATCGCCCCCCCTAGAACTATTCAACTTCTGTCCGAAACGTATTTTACTACCGTCGACGAGACACCCTGTATGAGTGTAGATTTTCCTTCTGTCATTTTTCTCATTTCATCGTCGCTGCCTCGAACGCGATTCCAGCCACGAAAAGTTTTTATCCCCCCCCCCCCCCCCGCCCCTCGCTCTGTTTTCTTTATCTCTAAAGATTGCGCGGCCAGTGATTTCCAGGATGAATAACTCGTAAATCTTTTGTCTGCCGGCCCCGGCCTTTATGTACATAAAGCGATGACGTCTTGATGTCCCGAATAATAAAAAAAAAAAGAAGAAGAAGAAAAGTACGATATCCCAGTGTCGCCGAGAGCAAACCCCCCCCCCCCCCCCCGTGAATCGAGGATTCGTTGGACTTCCGGTTGGCTCGTTCGTCGTTAAAGTACGAAAGTCAAGAGGGTGTCATAGCGTCGCAACCACCCTCTGCTGGTATCCTGCGGCCGCGAGGGGTCGAGAAATCGGGATTTTATATATACAGATATACACAATGACGTATATAGGAAATTGAATCGATTTGTGGCTCACCTTAGTGACTCGAAGCCTCGCGGCAAAATAATAGGCGGGGGGGGGGGTGCTTATCAGTGCCGAAGGGCGTCGTGACGCCGCATCTTAACAAAAAAATAAAATACATTTGCATTTTGCTTCGTTGGTTTTTCTTTTGTACGCCGCTACGTGTGTAGGTGTCGTAAGGCGAACAGTGCAGGGCTGTACAGATTCCATTATGATAAGGTGTCTGCGGGGCCGACGAGCGCACCCTCGACAGTCGGAGGCCCTTTCCCCCCACCCCCCCTCTTTCTAATTTCCTTTTATTTCGCTCTCCCGAATTTATAGTTTTTTTTTATTTCTTCCGTTTCGGGAAAAAATTGTATAATACGAGTGAGAAGAAATGGTATTCGTTTGGCCGGAGCGTGAGCCGGCGTGTCGCTCACCAACGTACGCCGCCTCGTCTGGGCAACCTGATTGGCCCGCCTTTAAAAATGAATAACAATTCAGGGGTCAATCTGAGACCCATACATGCTTATATCAATCGACTCAGAATTTCACCCTCAACTCCCTATTCCAGGGAACGCGTTCACCTCAGGGACACCCTGTATACATATATATAGATTAGGGTGGTAAAAAAAAATTAAATTTTTTTTGCGGCACTCAACGGTTAATATTTCTACGTTATGAAAACGTAATTCATACAAAATTTGAGAGGTCTAAACATTATTTTAGGTAGTGCTCAAACGACTTTTAATATAATTTTTTTCGTCTTTTCGTCATTTTTTTGTTCATTTCTTTTCTTACTTCAAAAAAACCCGCATACTTGTTAGACGTTCAGTAATGTAAGCACCGTGTTCTCGTTCATTAAGTGGTTGATACAATTATCACAACCGAATTACATGTATTCAGTCTTAATCTGCAAATACAAATTGTTTATGGTAAGAAAAATATTTAAATAAAAATGATTTTCTGCATCGAGATAAAAAATAATTAATACTCCGATAATGGTGAGAAAAAAAACATGAAAAAGGCGTTTGAGCACTAAATAAAAAATTGTTTAGAACCCTCAAATTTTGCAGAACTTCCTTTTTCTTAACATACTTCAATTTTCCGTTGAGAAAAAAATCGATTTTTTTAACCCCCCTAATATATATATATATATATATGCAAATGCTAATGGATCTAATGTGGATCTAAGTGGACCTAATGAAGAAGCACTAAAATCCACGTCGCTTAGACATATATACATATATAGATGGGTTCTTTTGAAAATTTGAGGAGCACCCTCGAAACAGTCAGATATGTTGATACACAATATTATGCAAATATGACGGGTGCGAAATGTTCCTTTTCAATGAAATTTCTATGAAATGTTCAGGGAATATAGCCAAATGGCGACACTATTGAATAACATTTTTTTTGGACATTTTTCGAACGTTTTTAAATATTATTGGAAATTTTTTGAACATTTTTAAAAATTTTTCGAAAATTTGTAAATTATGTTGTTTGCATCGAATTTTGAAAATTTTTGGAAATTTTTTTGAAAATATTTTGGAAAACTTTCAAATATTTTTGAAAATTTGATTTGAGCTTTGGAAGTTTTTAGATATTTTGGAAAAACATTTCGAAAAACGTTTTTATTTTTTTTTTATTTTGAAAAATTTTGAAAAAATCCAAAAAATTTTGAAAAATTTTGAAAAAATCCAAAAAATTTTGAAAAATTTTGAAAAAAAATTTGAAAAATTTTGAAAAAAAATTTGAACTAAATTTTGAAAAAAAATTTGAAAACTTTTAATAGTATTATGAAGGTTTTTAGACATTTAAAAAAAATTGAAAATTTTTTGGAAAGTTTTTCGACCCGCCTAGGTTGATTTAGCTCGTTAGCAAGGAGATAGATCATTTTGTAGGTAACAGTTGGTGACAGTCGAGGCTAGAGCCCACAACAACCTGAATGGCAGCCTGAAAAAGATGAATATAGAGGCAAGCGCGACAATTTCGTAACATCAGCAAGATGTACGAGGGCACCCTCCGTGTGTGAACTTCTTCACGTTTCCACGAGGCCGAGAGTTACAGGTTGCTGCGATGAAAATGAAAATTGTATTTCCACCAGGCAGCTCTCGTGCTTCGCAACAAAAACCCCTTTGCGCTCTATTTTCTCTCAATCTTTTTACTGCCCTTCGGTTTCATTTTTTGCTCTCTTTTCGTTGCTACGGCCGCTCTTGCACGGTTCGCCGGCGGAACGCGCCGGGTGAAACCTCCGTGTGACCGTACTGCTGAAATGTCCGATGTGTAGGCGCGCGTGCGCGCGCGCGCTCACACGATTGTTTCCGGCGAACCAACAGGCCAACTTCCCATTGAATTTGCCGTTTGCCGCGCCCGCGTTCCGGGACAGCTTTGGAAAACCGGTAATTCGCATTTCCGCTCGGTGCACCCGCGAAAGCAGACGACGAAACGCCGCTCGTTCGAGAACTCTTTTTTTTTTCTGTTTTTTTTGCGCTCATTTTCCGCACAATTTTCCGTCCCACGTTTTAAACTCGAGTTTATACGGATGACATTGAAATGTATAGAAATATGGGTAGATATTTTTATATAAATATCTCTTTTTCCTCATATATATATATATATATATATATATATATATATATATATATATATATATTAGGGTGGTTAAAAGAATTTTTTTTTTCGCGGTACCCATTGTAAAATGTTACTACGTTATGAAAAAGTAATTCATACAAAATTTGAGAGGTCCAAACATTTTTTTTGGTAGTGCTCGAGCGACTTTTAATTTTCGATTTTTCGTCAATTGTTTTTCTTCGTTTGTTTTCTTACAAAACAACATATTACTCCAAAAAAACACGCATACTTGTTAGACGTTCTGTGATGTAAACAGCGTATTCTTGTTCATCAAGTGGTTGATATCATTTTCACTTATATTATGGTAAAAAAAATATTTAAGTAGAAATTGTGTATTGTTGCAGAAAAAATTAAATCAATACTTACATTGGATCACGCACTACCAGTTTCTGCATCGAGATGAAACAAAACTTTATACTCCTGTTTAATACTACTAATAATTAAAACTTACTCCTAATTAATACTACTAATAATTAAAACTTGCTTTTTCTTAACATACCTCAATTTTGCGTTGAGAAAAAAGATCGATTTTTTTAACCACCCTAATATATATATATATATATATATATATATATATATGTATGTACAGAGTGCCCGAAATGTCACGCAACATTTAACTTTCCCCGCATATGCATATTGTTGCGTGATATTTGCGACACCCTGTATATTAATATATACACGAAAGCAGCATTTTATATTGTAGCTATTACAAAAAAGCCAATTGTCACTTTTGACAGAAATAAATGCGTTTATTTAAATGGCTGTAGATTGTGTAAATATAATGATAAGAGGATTTTGGAAAAAGAATGTTAAAGGCGGAGAAACGGGATTAAGGGGAGAATAAGTGTATGTATGTATATATATATATATATATAGATATGAGCCATTCGACGCCATTTCGCATGGCAGTGACCCCGACCATTTTTCATTTTTTGTGATTTTTTAAAATAAAATAGTATGCTATGCAAGGAGTATTTTTAGAAATTTTTAAATTTTTATCGCATGTATCTCAGAAGTTACAATTTTTCGAAAAATCTGGATTTCAGAAAGTTCGGAAACGTTCTAACCCCGATATCTCTTAAATTAATCGATATATCGAAAAATGCCCATAGATCGATTTTGTTCATATTAGTTGACACTTTCACAAAAAAAAGGAAAAAAAAATTAAATCGTCGTTGCCAACATTTTTTCAGCGTGTAAAGTGAAAACTATTTTTTTTAAAGATGATTGTCATGCTTTTTTATTTTCAAAAAATCGTCTAAAATAATATGATGAATTATATGAATTTTAACGCTAGTCCCATTGTAGGCCCGTTTTCTCTTGTACGTTTTTTTTTTAATTCAATTTCTTTTCACGAAAATTTCGAGTGTTTTGTATGAACCATATTTATCGTATTCGCAATATTTTTTAATGTTTTTTTTACCATTTCTAAGAAAAATCACGCCTACACTTGGCAAGCGTACATCCCAAGATTGAAACAGTACATTGTTTGAAATGCAAACATGAGAGTGTTATTGTCTCCTGTCGAGGAGCGAGGCTCGTTAAACCAGAGTTTTTTCGAACCATTTGTAAAAGCAGCCAAAAGCAACAGTGTCCCTTCACCTGCTGAAAAGTGCGAAAGTAAAAGAATTATGTGCGGTAGAATTAATAACAATTGAGTTCGATCTGTATGAGTGGGCGGCTCAGACAAATAACTTGCCAAATATAACCGCGAAATTCGCGTCATCAGATGCCTATCAAAATGTAGCGCAAAAACTAAGCGACCGGTATAAACGGGTGAAAACCATAACGGGTACCCAAAAATTGCACTGTGTTGTGCCTGATAATATTGTGTAAACTTTTGATACAAGTGAGAAAATAAATATCTAACTCTCTCAAAATTAAAAAATATGTACTTATAGTGTTTCATTCATATACTCTCCTATAATGCATAATTTTTATTATTTCTTCTAGGAAAGTAATGGAAAAATAATTCTTCAACATATTAGATCGGGCTACTAATTGTAAAATTATCACTACAATTACTAATTGTAAATAAGTACAATCATTATTACTTACGAGTATTATTAGTAACAAAAGTTATTAGTAATTCATTCGAAACACTCGAAATTTTCGTGAAAAAAATTGAATTTATAAAAAAAACACAAGGAAAAATGGGCCCAGAATGGGACTAGCGTTAAAATTCATATAATTCATCATATTATTTTAGAAGATTTTTTTAAAATAAAAAAAAGAATGACGATCATTAAAAAAAAAATAGTTTTCACATTACACGCTGAAAAAATGTTGACAACGATGATTTATAATGTTGTCCTTTTTTTTTATGAAAGTGTGAACTAATATGAAAAAAATCGATCTATAGACATTTTTCGATATATCGATTAATTTAAGAGATATCGGCGTTGGAACGTTTCCGGACTCCTGAAATCCAGATTTTTCGAATAATCGTAACTTCTGAAATACATGCGATAAAAATTAAAAAATTTGTGACAATACACCTTGCATATAGCATATATACTATTTTAGCACAATTCAGTACAAAAATAAAATACAAGGGCGAAACAAAACTGTGAATGGAAAAGCAAAGTAAAATTCGGTATAAACAAAGATTAAGGGGGTATTGTCTTTTTTTTCGCAAAATTTACCACTCTTTGGGAATTTTTTTGTGAAGAAAGTATACAACGGAAAACTTGTGAAACTTGGCATATAGTTTTATTGATCTGTTTACTATATACAAAAAAATTTTTAAACAATTTCATAAAAAAATCCGCCTCCCACCCCCCTCGACGCGCGATGGTCCTTTTTTGATGGTGTGCACGATTACAGCCTTCACGTTCATCCTGCAACAAAAACCCAAAAAGCATTTTACTTTAGACACATATAGCTATCGTTTGATGAAGCAAAAAAGCAATACGTTTAATAGTTTTTTATTTATAACAAAAAATCGATCAATTTTTTTCGAAAAATCGATACTTCAAGTTCAAAACGTCACCAAATCGTCAATTTTTTTTTTCCCTTCATCGAACGATAGCTATATGTGTCTAAAGTAAAATGCTTTTTGGGTTTTTGTTGCAGGATGAAGGTGAAGGCTGTAATCGTGCACACCATCAAAAAAGGACCATCGCGCGTCGAGGGGGGTGGGAGGCGGATTTTTTTATGAAATTGTTTAAAAATTTTTTTGTATGTAGTAAACAGATCAATAAAACTATATGCCAAGTTTCACAAGTTTTCCGTTGTATACTTTCTTCACAAAAAAATTCCCAAAAAGCGGTAAATTTTGCGAAAAAAAAAAGACAATCCCCCCTTAAACGATAAATCGAAGATTAACGTAAGAAATTTAACGAAATGAGATGAAAAGAAGGAAAGCTTAGCAAATATTTGAGAGAGAGAGAGAGAGAGAGAGAGAGAGAGAGCCAAGTTTGCCCAATCGAAATTAACGAGGCCGCGATATGCACGTTCAACTTTCATGCCCACTTATCCCTCTTTCCCTCAACGAGTGAGCCCCAGCTGAATCATTTCACGAATCACTTTCGTCCCATTTTACACAAGCCGAAATCCAGCGAGCTCTATGAAGAATTCAAATATATCCGAGAACGAAGTGGGCTAAGTGATCCGCGCCACGGCGTATGCGAAAAGGGCGAGCAAAAGGGAGCGAAGGGCGAACAGGGAGAGGGTGGAAGCGCTCCCGTGCAACGAGCTGCTCGTCGACACTTTGACAGCGCTCGTGGGATACGACCGTGTAGAGTGAGACGGTCTTAGCAAAGGCAGCAGCAGCAGTAGCAGCGGGAACGATTCGCTTCGTTCTCCCGGCACTGACAGCTGTCAGCCGTCGGAATCCAGAAAGTTTCACGGCGTCGAGGAGAGGGGTGCGATTGGCGAACAAGCGGAGGGGCGCACAGCCATGTCCCAAATCGAAAGCTGATATTGCTGTGCTTGCGCAATAGGCTTTGTACCCAGGGGAACACTATGTGGCGAGATACTGAAAGAGACTAGAGAAAAAAGAATTTGGTTAGGTGAATTGTCGAAAAAGACACCAATTTGTCCACTTTTTAAACGACACGAATCCTGTGAATTTTCGACGAGCGCGGTACGTGCGATTTAACGAAAAATCAAACATTGAACTTTCAATGAAACGTGAAATTTAATTTTCAATGAAATATGAAACAGAATTTTTAATGAAATATGAAATTTAATTTTTAATGAAATATGAAATTTAATTTTTAATGAAATATGAAATTTAATTTTTGATGAAATATGAAATTGAATTTTTGATGAAATATGAAATTTAATTTTTAATGAAATATGAAACTTTGAATTTGCAATGAAATATGAAACGTTGAATGTTCAATGAAAAATGATACTTCGAATTTTCAATGAAATACGAAACTTCGAATTTTCAGTGCAATATGAAACTTGAAATGTTCAATGAAATATGATACTGGATTTTTCAAGATATATGAAGCTGCGAAGTTTTTGAGAAATATGAAAATTCGAATTTTTAGATGAATAAGGAATTTTGAATTGCCTTGAATTTGAATTGAGAAACTTTGAATTTTCAATGAAATATGAAACTGAATTTTCAATTACATCTGAAACTGAATTTTCAATTCCATATGAAACTGAATTTTCAATTCCATATGAAACTGAATTTTCAATGAAATATGAAACTTTAAATTTTCAATGAAAAATGAAACTTTGAATTGTCAATGAAATCTGAAACTTCGACCTTTCAATGAAATATGAAACTTCGAATTTTCAATGAAATATGGAACTTCGAGTTTTCAAGGAAATATGAAACTTTAAATGTTCAATGAAATATGATACTGGATTTTTCAAGATATATGAAACTCCGAATTTTTTAAGAAATATGAAAATTCGAATTTTTAGATAAATATCGAACTTTGAAGTGCCGAAGAAATTTCTAAAATACTTAAATTTTTTTTAGATATATAAAACTTTGTATTTTCAGAGATATATGAAACTTGAGAATTTGCATCAAAATATGAATTTTTCAGTTCTCAAAGAAATATGAAACTTTTAGTTTCGAAATCACATAAACTTTGTGAATTATCAATGAGATATGAAACTTGCAAATTTGCAAAAAAAAATGAAACATGACATTTCGAACCGATGTGGAACCAGTGAGTTTTCACCGAAATAAAAAACTTGAGAATGTTCAACGAAATATGACACTTGTAATTCTTCAATGAAATATTGAACATGAATTTTCTTTTTCAATATGATATCGCCAAATTTTCAATGAAATATGACACCTGTCAGTTCTAAAAATGATATGAACTGTAATTTGCCCCAAAAATAATTAAACTTGTCCACTTTCAGAAATATACAAACCTCGTGACGTGAAAAAAATGAAACTTGTGAATTTCCAAAAAGATCCTAATCTCGTGGATGTTCGACAAAACTATCAACAATGTGAAATTTCAAACAGGTGTGAACCACTGAAATGGAACAGGTGAAATAAACCTCTCAAAATAAAATCTAAATTTAAAACGCAAATCGTAACTTCCGTATTTTCAAAAAGGACAAATTAAAAAAAAAATACAATAAAATACCTGAAATTTCAAACGTCACGAATCTCCCGATTTATCAAAAACGTCACAATTGGTGGATTTAGAAAAGGGACCTTCCGAGCTTTCAGACAGCCCATCAACCTCTGAATTTTGAAATATTTACAAATGAACCTTGCAAACATTCCGAACGATTTTACCACAATCGAGACCAAAGAAGACACCCTGCTCAACGCTTAAAATTCCTGAAATGATTTATATTGGTCCTAAATAGCAAAAAACATCACATCACCCGTAGCGAGAACGTCTTGCCCATCTACACAAAATAACAAACCCTAAACTATTTTCTCTCTCCGGTGTTTTCTGGTGAAAAAAAGTAATAAAATTCACAAAGACTCAGTATAGTCTAGACAATGACATATATTTTTTTCAAATTTAGTCTTCGATCGTGGCTAACGCTCTGGCCTCCTTAAGTGTGAGGACTAAGAATTGGCCCGATATACTCATCAACGGAATATTGAATATTTTGTCTCCGAATATTAAAGTGAGCCTGAATAACGTAATATTAAAATCATCCTGGCATGACGCTTCCATTCGATATTTGACGTTTAAAATTTACAAACTGGAAGTGGAAAGGCATTCCAGGCCACGGGTGTTTCGCAAGAACCATTTGACAATATCAAATAGTTAACGTGCACGTTTGCCGGGGATAGATTTTTTTTCTTCTCTTCGCCCGGACAATATAAAAAATGTGATCGTTACGGTGTCGCGTTGCGATTGATAGCGTTGATTGGGAAATTCACGCTTGCTCTTGACAAAGAAAGAGAAGAGGAGATAAACTTTCGACACATTTTATTCTCTTGTTTACATATGCATTTATTTATTTATATATATGGATTTATATATATACATTTATTGATTTATATATATATATATATATATATATATATATATATACATATACATTTATTTATATAGATATATGTATATCTATGGGTCGGTGTGTGTGTATATATATTGGTACAAGCATATGTGTATATAAAATGATAAAAGCTTTGGAATAAAAGCTTGACAACGAAAGTAAGCGATTTCACGATATTCCTTGTTATTGATACACAAAAAAAATCAATTACTAATCCGCCAATCCGTGTGTATGTATGTAGACAAATGGAGTTTAATTATTTTTTAAAAAAATGCCATTTTGAGTGCAACAGAACAACGATAATTAAATTCCCGATACGAAACACTCCTGAAGAACTTTTCTTCTTTATCCCTTCATTGATAAAAAATTGTCAAAGATGCATTATACATTTTATCAATGGAATTTAATTCCATTTAAAAAAATACGTTTCTCCGTAGTGCTTCATATTCGAAATTGAACTAACGTATTTTTGTGACGCTTTTGCTGGAAAAATTGAGCATTTTGAGAAAAAAAACAATCAAAATAGCATTTTGAGGACAGCAGTATGAAGATTATTGAATTTTCAATACGAAACACTTTTGAAAAACCTTTACTCATCATCCCATCATCGAGAAAAAAAATCGAGAAAAAAAAATGATCGAAGTGCATGATAAATTTTGAAAATGTTCAAAAATGCACGATAAATTTCACGAATGAAATTCACTGCCGTTAAAAAAATTTTCTCAGGAGTGCTTCGTATTCGAAATTGAACTATTTTCATTCTGCGGAACTCAAAGTGAAATTATTATTTTAAATTGTATTTTAGTATTTCATTTTGTTATATTATACTTTATTATTATATGTTCTTATATTATATTTTTTTATATTATATTTTTTTTATTATTTTTTCTTATGATATTTTAATTTTAATTTTATTATATTTATATTTTTCTCGGTAGCAAAAATTTTTGCCCCAGACTTAAAAAAAATACATGGCCACCCTATAGTTGTCGGGATTCGAAATTTATGGATAAATTTCGCAGATTCGCGTGGTATCGGGAGACAAAAAAAAAAGGGTCGCGAAAGGAAAGTTCTCGTTTGCCACCACGTGCGACGTCAAAAGTTCGAAGCCGCATTGGAATAATAAAGGGAAAAAAAGAGGGCGGGTGGCCGGGGCTTTCGCGTGAGGTTCGCGTAACGGGCCGGAAAATTAAGAACATCGAGAAGACGCGAGGGTCGAGCGAAATTCGGCCTGACGCCCAGGCATAACTCGAGGGCGAACGAATAAGAGAAAGAAAAAGACGAAGGAGGGAAGAAAAATATGGACGGCCACGACACTGGTGTGGGCGAAAAAATCGTTAGCGCGAGATTGCGTGCCGTCTTAATCAAGAAAATTTCGGGGATCACGTGCTGCGTGGCCCACCCGAGTGACAATGTGAGGAGAACTTTTTTTCTGCTTTTTCTTTTTCTCGTCGATTTTGCTCGAATCGCGCGGGCTCGCGAGCCTATTTAAAAAAAAAAATTCTTCTTTTTGTGCCACTGTGTACTTTCGTATTCCTCATTATCAAATACTTTTGATAAATGTTTCAGGTACGCTGGAGACCGTTTTGCAAAAAATAAACTTTCTTATATGTAGTCACATTTTTATATCTGAATAAGTATACAAATAATTATTATATATATGTGTATTTCTTTTTTGGTGAAATTGAAATATGTTATCGTTTCCTCCTAAAAAGCTTATGTGATATTTTCCATTTTTTTTACATTATCGAAAATATGTAGTGAATAAAAAGAAAAATAAGTGTTATTACTAAAAATAAGTTTTCTTACTTACTTAACTCAAAATAAGTTCTTATTTTTAATAATATTATTATTAAAAATAAGATTAAAAGAAAAGGAGTGATTAAAAAGAAAAACTCAACGTTTATTTTAATGCTCATAATTTTCTGAAAAATTGACCAAATGAGATGTTTTTTTTTAATTTCTCGTTTTAAATGTACTGTATACAAAAAATTATTTAAAAAATATTGAAAGTAATATTTGACAATTTTGTTTTGGTTTTTTGGAAAAAAACACGAATTTTTCAAAATTCGACATTTTTCATTTTCGATTTGTTTTTTCGTAAAAATAATACGATAAATTTAGTGTTGTTTGCCGCAAGACCCATAGTGGTAAGATTTTTCTTTCTGTTTTTTTTTTCTCAATCGAAAAATGTCTTAATTGATTTTCTTGATTTTCTTAAAACGTAGTTGTTTCCTATGCCGCAATGTCAATTAATCAATTCTTCGGTTGAAAAAGATTTAAATTGTCCGCGAGAAAGGTTAAAAATAATTGGAAAACTTTATTAATATGTCAATATTAGATACAAAGTATTGAACATCATAGAATGAACCATTTCAAATTTGGTCATCATAGGAGAAGGCTAAATTTGAAAAAAATGAAGAACATTTATTCAATTCTCTAAATTGTCGATATTTGGATTTTTTACAAAATCTTTGGTGCAAATGAAATTTACGATGCTAGGCTAGAAAAGTATTGAAGAATCGTATTTTTTAAACTTCAGACTTATAGAGAAATAATTTTTATTATAAAACATTTAAAAAATGAGAAATGTTATCCACTGGATAAGACGAAATATTGTTCCGGTCATTTCTCACACATGCACACATGGATTGTCAACGGAAAATTAAATTATGTTAAGAAAAAGAAAGCTTTGCAAAATTTGAGGATTCTAAACAATTTTTTCGTTAGTGCTCGGACGCCTTTTTCATATTTTTTTCATGATTATCGGAGTATTAATTTTTTTTTTTCATCTCGAATCAGCAAATATTGGTGCGTGATCCGATGTAAGTCTTGATTTGTTTTTTTTCTGTAATAAAACACAATTTTCGTTTAAATATTTTTTTTTACCATAAACAATTTGTATTTGCAAATTAAGAATCAATATATGTAATTCGGTTGTGAAAATGATATCAACCACTTGATGAACACGATCACGGTGTTTACATCAATGAACGTCCAACAAGTATGCGTGTTTTTTTGGAGTAATATGTTGTTTTGGAGTAAGAAAACAAATGAAGAAAAAATAATTGACGAAAAATCAAAAAAAAAAAAATTAGAGTCGTTGGAGCACTACTTAAAAAAATGTTAAGACGTCTCAAATTTTGTATGAATTACTTTTTCATAACGTAGTAACATTTTCCGTAGAGTACCACGGAAAAAATTAATTTGCTTTTGAACCACCCTAATATATAAATATATATATATATATATACAATATATATATATAATAATATAATATATATATATATATATATATATATATATATATATATATATATATATATATATATATATATATATTGGTATTTTCTGTCTTGGCCATTCTATTTATGAGAATCACTCTCTACCCCTTTTTCATCGTCTCCATCTTCCTCTCTCTCCCGCCGTCTGAGGATCTCTCTTTCCCCTGGCGTTTACCTAAAGCCATTCGCCATTTCGAGGGTGAATTACGGGCGCTCGCAGGACTTTTGCCTCGTTAGCGAGCGAGCCAGCGTTATAGCTCGTGCCATGAAATATATACACGAAAAAGCACGAAAAGTAATATGTCTCTTCCTCGCTCTTCCGTTTACAATTGCGCGTGTGGGAAAAAGAAATGGCTGGCGACGATAGCTTGCGCGAGAACGTTTCTCAAATTCTCGCCGATAAGATATATCGAATGAGCTCTACGGTCCGTCGCTCGATCTTACATACCGCGATGCTCCTGGTGGAAAGAAAATTTGGCAGAAAGAGTTTTTTTTCGCTGATTACGAATCAAAGGTCAAGAATCAAATTTTTGACTCAAAGAATCCAAGATGGCGGACGGAAGTGCGAAAAAATACTTGGGTGGAATTTAGTAGGGAGGAACTTTGGGAACTTTGGGTGGAATTTGGTAGGGAGAGTATCTGACTTTACTGATTACGAATAGAAGGTCAAAAATCAAAACTTTAACTCAGCAGATCCGAGATGGCCGAAGGAAATGCGAAAAGATATCCAATTTGCGTGAAATTTGGTAGGGAGAGTTTCTGACACTGCTGATTACGAATCAAAGGACAAAAATCAAAATTTTGATTCAAAGAATCCAAGATGGCAAACGGAAGTGCGACAAAATACTTGATTTGGGTGGAATTTAGTAGGGAGAGTATCTGAGGTTGCTGATTACGAATCAAAGGTCAAAAATCAAAATTTTGACTCCAAGAATCCAAAATGGCGAAAGGAAGTGCCACAAAATACTTGATTTGGGTGGAATTTAGTAGGGAGAGTTTCTGACATTGCTGATTACGAATCAAAGGACAAAAATCAAAATTTTGATTCAAAGAATCCAAGATGGCGAACGGAAGTGCGACAATATACTTGATTTGGGTGGAATTTAGTAGGGAGAGTATCTGAGGTTGCTGATTACGAATCAAAGGTCAAAAATCAAAATTTTGACTCCAAGAATCCAAAATGGCGAAAGGAAGTGCGACAAAATACTTGATTTGGGTGGAATTTAGTAGGGAGAGTATCTGAGGTTGCTGATTACGAATCAAAGATTAAAAATCAAAATTTTGACTCAAAGAATCCAAGATGGCAAACGGAAGTGCGATAAAATATTTGATTTGGGTGGAATTTAGTAGGGAGAGTATCTGAGGTTGCTGATTACGAATCAAAGGTCAAAAATCAAAATTTTGATTCAAAGAATCCAAGATGGCGAACGGAAGTGCGACAAAATACTTGATTTGGGTGGAATTTAGTAAGGAGAGTCTCTGACATTGCTTACTACGAATCAAAGGTCAAAAATCAAAATTTTTACTGCACTCCAAAATAAAAATGACAAAACAGCGTATCCCAGATGGCGAACGAAAGTGCGAAAAATGACTTGACCCACACCAAATTTCTTCGAGACCACTAACTGCGGATCTAACCTCAAAAATCGGAAGTACAAAACCGACTCTCATATCCGGCCATATTGGATTTCGTATCTTATAGGTTAGGATCGCCAGCTCGGAGGTTACGGGCTCTGTTTTATCTCTCGAGCAAGGCCGAAGGGATAACCTAAAAATTAAGGTTCAGGCACAGAGCCGGGCACGGAAAAGAACCAAAAGTCCTACGGAATCTCGCCACGGCTTCGAAGCCCGCAAGACCGAAGGTTCTTTTTCCCCCGGGACGTGTATACACCGCAACCGGAAATTATTCCGCGAGAGAGAGAGAGAGAGAGAGCACGGAGAGTGCGTGTGCGAGGCGGAGGTGATTTCGCTCTCTCGCCCAGGTACCGAACCATTTCGTTGCTTAATCGAGAAATAATTCATCCGGGACGAGCGCTTCACCATATTGCAGCCGCGAGTGCGAGCTAGCTTCTTCTACTCCTGCTCCTGCACGAGATTGCAACAGGGTGGGAAATACGTTTCGCGCGTGACGAAGAGAGAGAGAGAGAGAGAGAGAGAGAGAGAGAGAGAGAGAGAGAGAGAAGATACGTAAATTAAATGCCATGTACCATTGAGAAATAGTTTGCGGCGTATAAACATAGCGCAATAGTTCGAGAGTGAATTACGGCCCGGCTTTCTCGAGAGGGTCGTTACCGTGGAACGAGAAGAGACGCGAGAGGAGCGAACGAGAAAGACAGAACGATATATATATATATATATATCTACACACATGGTGTCCTTTTATGAATGGATAATCCTGCAACTGTTGAGATTTATCAAACTTAACATTTGAGGTTTCACCTCAAGTGTTATTTAAGGCGTTACCCCCACGTGTAGCGCAAAAAAAGGCCTTTTTCATGAATTTTTTGAAAGAAAACTACAAAACTTTTTTAATCGATCAATATACCATCTTAAAGAACACATCTTGAAGAACTTTCAGTAATTTTTTTATTGAAAAATATTACATTGTTCAGTGGCAAATGGCCGTCAATGAAATAATGTTTTTATATACACGGTTTGCGGTGACCAACATTGCGGCGAAGTGGATCATCTGAAAAAAAAATGCGGATGGATTTAGTCAAATATAAGTATAAACTAGTCTTTAATCGAAGGATTTTAAAAAATATTCATTTTTCACAAAATGGCGGACAGTCAAAGTTAATGGTTCGATTTTAACGAAAAAAAACGGCCGTTTTTTGGCTATAAAACGGCCATTTTTTTTTCGAAAAAAAAAATCGAACGATTAAAGACTACATTTTTATGTATTAAATAAGCCTGCAAAATTTCAAGAAGATCGGTTCATTAGTGTTCGAGTAATCTCGGTCACCGACTTCAGAAATGCCATTTTGAGAAAAACGCGTTTAAAGTTTCAATTTCAGTTCTTCAATTCACGGATTCTTCTCTTTCAACGCTCATATCTCAGTCAATTTTGTTCGGATCGAATTGAATTTTTCAGGACATATTCTCGGATACTTCTACTTCAAAAAAATGCAATAAAGAAGATCGATTTTTTCAAAATCGCAAGTGGGGGTAACCCCTTAAGTTAAGTCCATTATTAGACTTATCTGGATAACAAATAACCAAGAGAATTTTTTTATTAGAGTAAGTCAAAAAAAGTTATCGTTTTTAGAAATGGCATGCGAGAAACCGAAAGGAGATAACTTTTATCTCGAAAACCGTGGGACTTTCACTGAACTGAAATTCCAGCATATAGTAGGACATGATCTGACATGTCGACGGATGCAGAATTAGCCATACGTAACGGGACACCCTGTATGTATGTCTGTGTGTATATATGTGTATATATATATATATATATATATATATATATATATATATATATATATATATATATATATATATTTATATATTTATATATATGGAGAGAGGGAGAGAGAGAGAGAGAGAGAGAGAGAGAGAGAGAGAGAGAGAGAGAGGGAGAGAGAGAGTGAGTGAGAACGAGAAGTCACGAAAGTAACGAGCCCCTAATTGCACCCCCTGCCGCGTACATAGAACGATGCCTAAAAGTGCCTAGTACTCACACGCCGCGGGGAAAACGAGTGTGTTACGCAAATTTTCGTCTCTCCCACCGGAGCGAAACCAGCGCCGGGGTATATTACTACGAGAATCTTGAAAAGCTTGTCAACGAGTGACAAATTGTACGTAAGAGCACATATGCGTGTGGTGGTATATATATATATATATATATATATATTAAATTATATAATTTATAATTTACTATATATAATAAAAAATAGCTATATATTAAATATAATAAAAAATAATTATATAATAAAAAAAGTTGCCCTGAAACGAATCACCTTAATATATATATTAAATAAATATAAATAAAATGAATATAAAATACAAAATAAATATAAAATAAAGATAAAATAATTATATATATATTAAGGTGATTCGTTTCAGGGCAACTTTTTTTTTACCCATCGTGCCCGAAAACCTTTAGTTCGTACCCAAAAACGAAGTTTCATGAAAGGGGGGTGTTGTCAAAAAATATTTAGAGGTCGCGAATCAAAATTGAAGGTTTCCCATTTGATTAACATTGAATAAAATGTTTTTCTCAGTATTAGAGTTACCATTCCGCGAATTTTGACATCGCGATATTCTCCAAGTGTGTTCTCATAGGAAACATGATACTCTACAATAAAGTTCATTGAGCCATGTCCGTAAATTCAACCGTTTCAGCGGTGTCATTATTTCAAGTGAATATTGCATGAAAATATGTATTCAAAGGGCTGTAACGCCTAATCTATCAGATATATCGAAAAAAATTCAGATGAGAACTTCGCATGCGCGTGCATTTGTATCGAGTTTCGTTCACAAAATAGAGATTTTGACGTACTTAATTTACGTTAGAAACTTATGATTTACGAGGCCATAATCGTGCTGTTGAATGATCGAGTAAAAATAATGTGTCTCGTCATAATTACTGCAACGACATGTTCAATGTAATAATTCTCCGTTCATACAATTTGTAAAAACTCATCTAAGTATATCTAATTGTTTAAGATTATTTATTAATCCATTTATTTCGTTGAATGATGATTTTTTACTTCAAGACGCAACTTTCACGGGGTAGTACTTTGATAATGTGATCGTTGTAAATCGCCCAATTTTTTGTACAATACCTATGACTATAAGAAAGATGTATGCCAAGTTTCAAATTTTTCAAAATACTATTCAGGTGGGGGCAAAAAAAAAGTTGTAGGTCCGAGTTTCCATTGAATTTAAATGGGAAAATTCACGGTCATTCCGGGAGTACTTTGAGTTGGCCTACAGGCTTCAGCTTTAGCGTAATTTTTTATTTATTTGAGAACTTTTTCCGCCTTGTTCGCAAGGCGTTCCTGATTTGGGGTGTTTTTGAATTTTTCTTTTTTGAATTTATATATATATATATATATATATAAATCGAGTTCCAATCGTTATCCCTTGGAGTGGGCACAAGAGCGACGACTACCGAACGCCCCACCGTTAAACGTATGCACACCACACTCCGCTGCTCCCGCTACGTGCGGTTTTACAAGTCGGCCTGCGTCCTCCACGTGAGCTCCGTAGGGGTTGAACCCCTTAACGAGCGCCACTTTCACTCGGACAACTTTCGGTTGCTTGCGTAGGCACGGGACGGCGTCTCTGAGGAGTCAGAAAGCGCCAAAGTGAGAGAGAGAGAGAGAGAGAGAGAGAGAGAGAGAGAGAGAGAGAGAGAGAGAGAGAGAGAGAGAGGGAGGAGATCCGCCGAAGGGCGAAACGTAAAACCCACA